>JAJHUR010111018.1:1291-24016 GCA_027495735.1 Lutjanus campechanus | reverse complement strand
AAAAAAAAAAAGATGGAGGGAGGGATGCAGCAGAAGATCCAAAGACAGCCCCCCCCCTTCCCCAACTCTTCCACCACCCTCACCCAAACACACACACACAAACCATTCTCCATCCGCCCACCTTCCACATTCAAACACACATACATACACGCTGCTTTAAATAGCAGGGGAGGAAAGTCACATGGGTAATATAAAAGTCGACAAAAATAAAGCTTGATCGGGCCGGGGGAGAGAGGGAGAAATGAGGGGAGGGAGGGGGAGACAGAAAAAGAGAACATGTACTTCAGAGCTGCCCAAGATAGAAGCAGCATCTATATTTGGGTACAGAGCAAAAAATAGTCGCGCCCCCCCCCTCCTCCCTCCCTCCTCCCTCCTCCAGTCACACGCCTTGTTTAAAAATCGATAGTTTCCTTCAGCGCGACTACTTGGATTGAGACAAGGTGATTTTTGAGCAGGAAACAAAACTTTGATATTTGACCGGGCGCCGTTAAGGACAGACTCAACTCCGGTCTGATTCCAAGCAGAGATTACAGCAGGTGATTTCACTTTAACACTCCTTCAGTCAGAGAGTGACGAAGTAATCAGTGAAATCACCTGCTGGAGTCTTTGATGGCATGTAGGAAAACCTGCAAACACTCAGTAGCCTGTGACTGAAGTCTGTCATTTACATTTATGCATTTGTGACAGTGGATAAAATTGATTTGCAGTTCCTCTACAAAAGTTCAGGTTCATGCCCTGAAACATGTACCCATGCTAAGAGATGAGAAGTTACTTTACTTAAGTAGAGTTTTCAAGCATCTGTCCTTTACTTGAGTATTTTATTTCTGACAACTTTACTTTTACTGCCGACGTTTTACCACAAATCTCCGAACTATATTTTCAAAGTGGACTCGTTACTTTAGTTTTAACGCAAATTAAATATTATGATTATTAATATTATTTTCACTTTACATCATTATGTACCACCGTCCAACATCAAAGACTGATCTTAACCCAAAATTTATAGGATAATAACACCTAGAGAAGACCATTGCTTGATGCATCTAGGGCTGAGTATCGTTCAAAAATTGAAAAAGCTTTCCTGAACAATACTTTTTCTACACCAAATCCTTTTTTAAAAGGAAAATTACATTACACATCATGGTACAATTGCTCACTTTAAAAGGAAGAAGCTGTTCAAAGACTATGGTAGTAAATAAACTGAAACAATGATCCCCCATCTCCGGGCATAACAGTGTTTTTCCTGCATGCCTCTACGATGTGTAACGTTAAGACATCCAATCACCAGCATCAGATCTTGCTACAAGCGTGCTGCAAAAGTAGCTGGACAACACTGATGAGATTTACTCCTTAGGTATTGAAATTTGGTATTGAATGACAAGGCATTTTATGATAGTATTGAAGCAATTTGGTCGGTGCCAAAACAAAGTATCAAAGTTTGGTACCTAGTCTTAGGTGCATAAATCAGCACATATCAAGTGTGACAAATCTAAAAAGAGGAAAAGCAACGTTAACAAGACAAAACAGACGAGAAGGAGACTCGACTGCAGAGAAAAGAGGTTCAGTTTGCACAGAAAGAGCTAGAAATGTCCTTAGGTGGGCTACTTTTTACTATATGCTTTGATAGCTGTACTTTTTCACTTTTACTGGAGTAAATAAGTTGAATCAGTACTTCTACCTTTAAGTCAGTTTGTACAAAAGTATTTGTAAAAGTATTTTACTTCTGCTTGAGTAACTAATGTGTGTACTTTTGCAACCTCTTCCCAAGATTGTTAAGCAGCTGATTTCTACTCTGAACAGACGTCATTTCATCCATCATGAGTTTCTAAATCTCAGCAAAAACACTACAGAAATCCTCACCAACTCCATCTTACACACCCTGTATTCATCCAATCTCGTCTCAGGTGAGGTTTCCTGTTTTCATTTCTATTAGCGGTTAGATAATGGCTTCAATCATGACTTCATACATTCTTCTCAAAAGACTGACGCAGAAGAACACCACAAAATACATTTCAACAGATACTCAGCAACTGAACAAACTGCCTTTCTGGCA
The DNA here is from genome assembly GCA_027495735.1 of Lutjanus campechanus. Lineage (NCBI taxonomy): Eukaryota > Metazoa > Chordata > Actinopteri > Lutjaniformes > Lutjanidae > Lutjanus > Lutjanus campechanus. The sequence continues at coordinate 21,963 of JAJHUR010111018.1, read as the reverse complement.
TGTTGGACTCGAACCAGCGTAACAAGGTATTGTTTGACAGAAGGCAATAAACAACCGACTCCAAATATGCTGGTGGTCCAGTATTGTGTGTTTAAAGAGCGTGACTGAGCAGCTATTTCATTATTGTTCTTGGTGACCTCTTTCCACTCAGGCAATATCTACATGAAAGATATGCGGGGAAGTCAGTTGAACTCAAGTTAAACCAAGTTCATTGTAAAAATCCATGTATTTTGAGAGGTTCTGGTGCTTCAATAGGATTATTACACTGAAAAGGGGACATTTCTTGGTTGCTCCATCGAAGGAACTCACACGAAAACCAGTTTTCTCCCCGTTTGCTTGATTTGTTCAGGCATTTGCGTTGCTGTGTCAATAAGAGGCCTTCAAATGACCAGTTTGGAGCTGAAAGGATTAGCTGATTGGTGGCTTGACAAGAAGTTATTCTTGTTCAAGCCATTTCTCAAATTCTTTTTCGTCTAGAAGTTTTACGCTGTTGGCAGTTTGAAGAGGTGTTGGGCTTTTGCACAAGACATGTTCTTTTACCATTTTCTGACATTTCATAGACCAAATTATCAATTGAGAAGGTGATCAGATTAATTAATGAAAATAACAGTTAGTTGCAGCCCTAGACCATATAACTAGTCATATGTTTAGGGCAACAACTAACAAATACTGTATTTTCATTGTCAATTAATCTGTCGATCATTCAATTTCTGGTTTGATCAGAAAATGTTGAAAACTGTTGGTCACCATTTCCCAAAGCCCAAGGTGACACCTGCAAATGTCCAAATGTTTTGTCCACATTCTAAAGATATTCAGTTTACTGTCATCATTTTTCTCTTAACAAATGACTCACAATGATTAATTGATTTACTGTCACAGCTGCACATGTGTTTAAAAGAAAGTTCAAAATAATCACTGTCAGTCGCAAGTTATTAGATCCAGGAGTTGTGTCTTTAACTGTCTCAGTGGTGCTACAGTATTACCAGTGAATGTTTGGTATTTTTTGGATAAATAACAAAATCACAAATAGATTTCTTTCTTGCACATTGAAAGATAATATCAGTACTGATCATGATGGATAGCAAGTATTTAGAGCCAACTATTTCGACAGCTTATTAATAATTTTGAGTCCAAATTCTTTAATTTAAGTTTCTTAAATTTGAATTGTTTCTACGTTCTTTACTTTTGTGACAGTAAACTGAATATCTTTGCGTTGTGGACAAAACAAGATCAACGTTTTTTAACAACATTTTCTATCATTTTATGAACCAAACGTGTAATCGATTAATTGAGAAAATGATCCACAGATGAATCGATGATGAAAATGATCATTAGTTGCAGCCCTAGAAACATTTAAGTATTTAATTTCAGCTAAAATACAAACTGAAGGGAGGAAAATAATACAGCGATGATACAACGAGAAGGATTTAAATGAGAGAAAGGGAGAAGGATGGAGAATGTGAGAAAAAAATAAAGTGGAGAAGAGAACAACATGCTCAGAGGAAGATGGTACTGTAGCCTCAAAGAGAGAGTGCACAGATATAGAGAAGCAGATACACACACTGGCTGGATAGGGAGTTGGGTGAGATGGAGTGAGTGAGTGAGTGAGGGAGGGAGGGAGGGAGGGGGGTTGAGAAGAGCTTGAAATGAGGAGATGCAGAGGATTTTTTTCCTTCCCTCCTACCCTCCCTCACTCTTTTTTTTTTTACCCAGCATCCCTGGCTCCGGCACGTGTCACAGAGCGTGTTCATCACATGAACAGCAGTGTTCTCTCTCTTGCTCTCTCGCTCTCTCTCTCCGCCCACACACACACACACACTCTCTCTCGCTCATACAAAGCACTAGGGGGAAGCACATTCACAAGGATGAAGAAGTGGAGACCCTGCCTCAGTTGAAACACACACACGGATAAATTTCATTCACATATGTGCATTTTTCTTACCGTGAATGAAGCCTAATTCCTATTCATAAAAAAAAAAAACACTGAAAATGATTCTCTCATAATAATTAACCCTGTTAATTCAGCTTGTGTTGATAAAACATGCACGCCTCGAATGTTTATTCCTGGCGACGAATCAAACTCAACAAAATTCTTGCGTAAGTGCTGACCCAAGTCTTTGTCACTCTTGTGCTGTACTGATGAATGGCTGCATCCCTCTTATATAATGGGACCATTTTCTCAATAAACTGTAATGTCAAAGGGAGGAGGGGGCCACTTCTAAGGCGCACGTCACATCACTACCCCCTCCTCTTGCAAAAAGCTCCCTTTGGTCTAATTTACTTCCCTATAATGGAGTTTCACTCACACGCAACAGAACAGACACTGGCTCCCTTATATAATACGGGATGCTGGGGGCTAAGAGTGGAGTGAGCAGAGAGGAGAAAACTGGGCACTACAACACATTAGAGAAAAAAAGCTGAGAGCAAAAATAGTGAGCACTGCATTCTGAAAAAAAAAAATCTGCTAAAATAAAAAACACATTTTTAAAAAGAGGTATCTTAAGGACAGATTAGTGCAAACTGCAAAAAAATGCAGGAATCTCCCTTTTTACTGATGCACCTCTATCAAAATGTGCTTAAAAAAATGAAAGACTAAAAATGTCTTGATGAAAATGTGCCGTGTTTCAGAGAGCTGCCATTCCTTCTCTGCAGACATGGATGGAGCTGGCGGGAGGTGGGGAGGGTGAGCGTGTGTGGATGCACAGTGCAGCAGAGAGGCTGGGGATGCCGCTTTAATTTAACCCATGCTGCAGTGCTCCTGCTCCGCCACTAGGAGTCCCACACGCCAAGGGGAAGACCAGTCATTGGCAGAGGAACTCCAGAGAAATCCCTGCTCTGCTCTCCTCTGCTGCATGTGAGAGCTGCAGAGGTTCAGACACAAAGATGTGCCCTGATGCCATGAAAAACTCTAAACTGAAGGTTTGAAAAGTTAACATGCATGCACATTTACTCTGCTTTGCAAAAAAAAGGAAGGGATTAACCTTATCTGATCCAGTTTTAGTGATTACCAGGCTACGTTTACTTCAAGCACACACTCAAACCTGTCTAACCAGGAAATACCAACTGTCGCCTGTGCTGCGAGAGCAGCCATTTGGATTACAAAATGCATGTTTGAGTCAACAATCATTTTTCTCGAAAGCATGTCAGTCTAAGAACTTGGGTGCAATGATTCTACTTGTTGGAAGCAATTTGTTCATTTGTTTACTGGTTGTTTGACTTGTCAAACTTCTACTTTACCACATAAAGTTAAAAAAAATTAAAGTCCAGTGACAAAACAAGCAGCTAATTATTGAGTCAAACTACAACAGTTATTATTATTATTAAGAATTTAAAATGACAGTTGATGTACAGTTGTTTGTCTATATATAATTTATTGCTAGTCTGTTTGTATTAGAGTGCTGTATTCCGAGTTTTATTACTTAAAAGCCTAACCAGGGACAAGAACTACACATTAACTATAGCTAGAAGTCCTATATACATTGCAACGGTTGCATTTTTATATAAATATTACAGTGCCTACATGTTTTGTCCCTGTTCACTGTCGATTAATTGGTCAATTTTCTTTGTTAAATTATTAGTTGTTTGGTTTATAAAATGTCAGGAAATGGTTATGGATATTCAGTTTGTCATAGGAGTAAAGAAACTAGAAAATATTCACTTTAACAAGCTGGAATCAGAAAATTTGGATATTTTCCTTTAAAAAAAATTCTCAAACTGATTAACTGATCAAAAATAGTTACTGATTAATTTAAGAGTTGCTAGTTGATCGATTATTTGATTAATTGTGGCAGCTCTAATTATTATTATTCAACTGAGAGAAAGAATGGATTCAAGGGAAGTAAGAATATGCAAAGGATTGAAAATACTCTACATCTAAACAGGGTTTATGACACTCTTTGTTTACTTAATATGCATTAAAATAAAGAGCAATACCAAGACTGTTTAGTGATTAGAGAGTCTGCTGAACTTGTTCACCTCAGGTAAAAGGTAAAGAGTCACTACTGACGCAAGTGTAGGTCTGTAAAAAGAAAAAATCACACCACTGCCTAACCTGGCCAGACCGGCACATCTGGTAAAACCAGCTGAGGAGAACACTTCATGCCTCCACCTGTTCACTTCCTGCCCTGGCTCCAACCGCTGTGATTGGAAATGAACGCCATGTTCCAATCCCATGTGCGCACATTTGTCAAACTGGTGGCTTGTGACTGGTTTCAGGGAGTGGCATCACAAGTTCACATGTTAAGAAAGAGTTTAGAGAGGTAAATGAGGCTGCCGGCCGGTATGGAAAAGTTATGCAATACTTGTCATTTACCCTCAAGATCAGTAAAATAGGAATACTTTCTAAAACGTTCTTTAAAATCCTGGTTTAGAGCATTTCCTACACTCTGTAAAGCATAATATGCATAATTTTCCTTTTAAGAAAAAGTCTTGGGAATGAAACGCAGCAATGAGTTATCTTTCTGGTGCGTTTAGGTGCAGCTCGGACAAATCCTGCTGATTCTACCTTTAAAACTGAGTTCTACTTCATCACAGGGATCACTTTTGACCTACTTGATGCGACAGAAAACGTCTTTACTGCACCAAAATACAGGAATACAAGCCCGGGGCATCATTTTAGTTCCTAAGAGTGCAGAAAACCTCAAACACAAGATAGTGGGGGTGTTGGAGGTGGAGTGAATGGGGGTGCGGGAGGAGAGGGGAGGGGAGGGGGATCACAGTTTCTATATGACCAATGGATGACGAAGCGATGAACAAGCGCATGAGTCATCGGTGTGCACCGGTATTCCTCCGCATATTCCAGCGGAATCACTAAAAAAATGTACATTAATCATTCCTGAAGGCACCCTACCTTTGCGTCACGCGTTTCATCCCCTCTTATGGCGCAAAGGGCATCAATTAAACAGCCCATTCATAAAAAACGACGATTTGGAGGCAAAGTGCGTCACGGTGCAGATAAACATTCGGGTTATTTATTTATTTATTTTTAAATAAGACAACAACAAGCATTCGAAATCATCTGGATCGTCTGATTTGGGGATGTTAGAGAGAGAGGAAAAAAAGGGAAGATTATCAACCTATCCCGATGCGAAAGGGGGAGCGCTCGGCAAATTGCGCAGCAAGAGGCTCCAGACGCAGCAGTCTTCTCCAAACAGGAGACTGGAGAAGTGGGTCAAGCCGTGGCAGGGCGATTCCTATGAGACTACCAAACCAAAATACACTCAGATTTCACTAGAAACTCGTTCCTAGTTGACTAAAAACGTTGATAAAGTGCAACGTAGAGGCTAATTTAATTAAAAACATATTCATCCATCTGGCAATATGTAGGGCAAACGGAATGGGACAAGAAACCGACCACACAAGCAAAAGCAGGACAAAACAGCGCCTAAATCTACCAATACACAAAGATCATGAACACAAGTGTTAAAATGTGGGACAAACTACCTCAATGAGACACATTTTGAGGAGTGAAAAGCTGTGAAAATGATCTAAGATGTAGGTCACGTTTTAATTGGGCATATGGGTTTGTCCTACATCATGCGGATGGGCTAATGTGGTTCAGTAGTGCGCTGGCTGAGAGCTCACCCACATAAAACAGCTCTGTGAAAAGTGCGCATAGCCTGCGCAATTTGGCTCCTGGCTCACCAATGTGGGGCATCCCCCTTGCATGCCGCTCCAAATGTGGGTGAAAACGCTGAGTGGAGCCCCTGGCAGCAGCAGCAGCAGCAGCAGAAGCAAGAGACGGTGCTGCTGTGTGTGTGAGAGTGTGTGTTTGACGCGAGAAAAAGCCAATTGAGCTAATAAGGAACCATTATCTTGTCAGTCAATCAGCTGCTTACCTGCGCCTGTTACGCAACACCAACCTCCCCTTGAATTAAGCTCCCAAAAAAAACGCACCAGAATGCAGCTCCAGCGAAAGTTTGAGCCCAATAACCTCATTCTGGTATCTGCACGTCGAGTCCACCTGCCCACTTCTGCCCTCTTCGTGACCGTGATGTGAAAATTGATGTGACCCAACTCACCTGCCCATTTGCCCAGCTTCGGGGAGAGCAGCTGCCCGTTCCCCAACACCCAGATCCTGAAGCCTGAGAGCAGCCTGTAGAGCAACCACAGCGCCAGGGAGGCCACAGTGAACGCACCGACCCAGAAGAGAGGCGTCTCGGCCCCACGGAGCGTCTCCTCAATGTTCATCCAGTTCATGGTATCGGCGGCGGGCGTCTTCTCGGTGACTCGGCGTGTGTGAGGAGAGTGTGTGTGTGGAGACCTCAATTTTAGGCAATGTGCTCTAATTTCCAAGCCACAACGTGAGAGAGTCCCTTTATAAGGAGGTTGTAGCATCACACACACTCCCCCAACTCCCCCAACACTTGTCTAGCCTGATTTAAAGTGCACCGCCCACCTCCTACTCTGCACCGCCCTTCTCTTGCGCTCAATGGCTGCTGTGGCTGTCTCTCGGCTCATCCGCCCTGCTGGTTGGCGCATTTGCATGTCAATCAGCCCCAGAGCTTCCCCCATTCATTCGATTTTGTGTATGAAGCAGGGTGGGTCAAAGGGAAACCGGGATAAGGCGCGATTGGGCAAATATTACGGCAGCTCCCATCCGGAGTCAGTCATTGGCTCTCGTCGGAGCAGGTTTGTCGGTTTCAGTCAGGATTATGAAACCCTCCAAACCCACGCTCTCGGAAAAAAACTGCCCACACCACTTTATGAATGAAAGGATGCGCTCATTGGTGAGAAATGTGCGCGTCCTCCCGCCCCTTGGAGAGCTTTTGGAGACGGTTTATTGGCTCAAGTGGTGCCAGTCTGTGAGGTCAGCCTGCTCCCACCTAGGCATGACTCACTCGTCTATTTTAGGTATTCTGTCTGCATCATACTGCTGATAACCACTAAAAGAATGTGGAGACAGGTGCAGCGGGGTATCTTAGCGCACGGATTGCGCCATATAACTCTCCAGCACCCCTCTCTGCCGCAATGCAAGCGCCCCAAAATGAAAAAACTACAACCCCCAGCCCTGCTTTCTTTCCTCTTCCAGACTCTCGCGAGATTACCCCCATCGTAGTAAGTTCCCCATCCCAAAACATTGAGGAGAGGGAGATGAGATGTGATGCGTGTGTTACATAAACACGGAGACAGACATGTGAATGTTTCCATCGCTTTATTTAACTGTTTTTTTTAACATTTGCATGCACATGAGTGAGCCAGCAGAGATCACAGAGCCTGGATGTTTCAGTACAACCAGCTGTCACGGCTCTCTGTTCCCCCACTCCGACCCAGAAAGGCTATTTGCAACAGCATTTTTCCAGTCCTGCAACACCCCCCCTCCAGCACCACCACCCTCCTCTGCCGCCATGCTCCCTGTCTCTCTCACACACTCTCACCCAAAACTAAACACGAAATTCTGACAAACCGATGCTCTGTGGCTCAAAACACAGCCTGTCATGTACTCAGCAGAGGGACAAGAGTATGAAAATGTGGCTTCATGCTGACAGGCATCATGCAGCTGCTCGCATTATTTGACACAAGTGGAGGGATCGAAGTCAACGTGACAACGAGAGGAAAGGAGCAGCAAGTTGTGTAACAAATTTCAAAGAAGAGGGGGCATTAAATGTATTTCTGACCAGCAATGTGGAGGGTGACATATATTTACAAAAATGTCAAAATAATCTTCACAAAAATTACTTTTACAGCACAGATATTACATTCTGGCATCATTGCACAGTAAATATTACACAATTTAACAAACAATTATCAATTTACAGCCTCTAATATGAACATACTTTTTGCACACAAATATTTAGCAGCAATTTTCACATTAAAAACAACACACACAGCATTTAAGTGTGGTCTAACACAGCCATTAATCATGACAATAGTTTTGTAAGAGAAATTCCTCAATGTGTGTTTAAACAGAATATTAAATATCATGAAATTTCACACACATACACACACACACACACACACACACACACTCCTATCGGACGTTTCGAGAGTCCACCTTCACGTCTCGGTCGTGTCCTCGCAGCCCAACAGCTGAAAACAAGAGATAAAATGTGGATTTAGTCGTGCACAATTCCCTGTGAAAAATCTCCACGTTTCTGTGTAATCTGCAAGATTTTACACACGCAGAAAAGTGCACAAACATGTCAGAATATCAGCTTCTCCACACGTATTTTTATAGGGTGATCTTTTAATTTTAGACCCACAAAAAGCCAAATATTTATCTGTATATTTTTACCACCTTGTGCCACAATGATACCAACAAACCACAGCCTCTACTGTTTTTCTCTAATTTCAGGTTTTTGTTTGGGAGACACGAAAAGTATATTTACCCCTCCCAGTATCGATAGCCCCTGAGCACACACACTCTCACACACCACCTCCCCTAAATCCTGCAACACAAAGCCCTTCTCATATTTAAGTTTCTGCCCCCTCCTCTCAACACACACACACTCTCTTTCTCTCACCTTATCAGTCAACACTTACCCTATTTTTCCCTAAACACACACACACACACCCTCATAATCCGACCGTCTATTTTGACACTAATCAGTCGCTGTGTTACTGGGATCTTCTTCACCTCAGTTAGTCCAAATTTCATTTTGTATTTCATGAACTTTACTACGGAACAATAGCTGCAAAAATTACCACAGTTTAAAGAGATATAAAGAGTCACATCAGGGCTGCGTTTCGGACTAATGCTGATCATTTCTCAAACTCACAAAATAATAAAAATATCACGACTCCCATCACTGATTTCGACCACTTTGTTTTTTTGTTTTTGTTTTTAGAAATTACAGTAATATATACTGAAGTTTTGTTAGCAATATTGTAGATTATAAACAGACTTTTCCAGAGTTTAGAGGACAGTTAATGAACGCTTTTCTTTCGTGTGTCGCTGTCCACCTCCGTGGTGCTGAAACGCGCATTTCAGCACCGTAAAAACTGGACAGCGACATACAGAAACCCTCCTGTAACACTCACAGAGCTTCTCAGACATTAATGATCGACTTCAGCCCCGTGCAGGGGTTTCCACATCTGTACGAACGTCACACACACACACCTGGCAGAAACCAGCGAGCAGACCGCTCCTGCCCTGTCCCCCTTCACACGCACACTTGTCCACCCTGCAGTGACTTCTCCTGCTCCCGTTTCTACCCCCTTTTTAGCTGATGATCTCCACCGCTAACGTCTGTGGCACAGTATGTACGTATCAGCCTTAAGAATAACTTTTCAAAAGCAAAATTAGCAGGAAAATTCCTCCTTTTTTTAAAACATCCAAAAGCAATAGTATCCGCAACATTAACGGGGAAAAAACTGCTCCAACTGAGTCACATCAGACCCCTAATAAAGTCACAAACTTTCCCCTTTTAACTCTAACAAACGACAGCTCCTCTCACAAATATCTGCCCTATCATGAGTCATTTTAAAGCCTTAAAAGTATCTGACGAACGACACGTGTTCAGTGCACCCTCTCAACAATAATCCTACAATTATGATTTATGTGTTTATTGCGTTTTATACATACCTACAGCCCTGCTGTGTGACGATGGCAGAAACGTTACAGCAGCTGCATCTGAGGACACAGAGAACAGAAATGAACTTAATCTTTCACCATTTAATTTCAGGGGGAAAAAAGAGCAGTACACTGTATTTAAAAGGCTAACATTTGACAGTACTAACTTCTGTTTTTGTGTCTGTAACTTTTCGCACACGACTGACAAAGATGACTGAGACGTTGCAGCAAATATCAGTGGTCTGAGTCGGTGTTGGCAGACGCAGTTCCAGCAAAATATATAAAAATCAGCGTTTTAAATATACAGAACGCTAGAAAACTCTCAAATTTCACTCAATGGCAACTTTAGAATACATGTTAATAAACTATGAGCTAAAGAAATAACCTCACTTGCACCGTTTTAGAAGTTTTTTTTTATTGGTCTTTTTAAAAAAATAGCTGACAAAGATGACTGAGACGTTGCAGCAGATATCAGTGGTCTGAGTCGGTTTTGGCAGATGCAATTCCCGCAAAATATATGAAAAAAATTGAGTCTTTTAAATATATAAAACGCTAGAAAACTCTAAATTTTCACTCAATGGCAACTTCAGAATGGATGCTAATAAACTGGGAGCTAAAGAAATTACCTCACCTACTGTGTTGGATTTTCTTTAGTGTTCTCTTTAAAAAAAAAAAAATGACTGAGAGATTACAGCAAATATTAGGGGTCTGGGTCTGTTTTAACCGCTGCAATTTCAGCAAAATGTATGGAAAATTTCAGTCCTCCTAATGCCAGAAAAGTCTCAATTCTTCGCTCAGTGGCAACTTCAAAATGCATGTTAGGCCTAATCAGCTGGGAGCTAAAGAAATTGCCTCATTTGTACTGTGCTGGAATTTAGAAGATTTCTCTTTCAGTGGGTTTGTAGCTTAAAATATTTTCACATCAGCTGTGGCTTTTTGTCAAATTATATTGTGCAGTTTTTACAGAGCAGTACTCTTTAAGAAAAAGTCTAACTGTTAAACCTAATTTCTTATATTTTCATGTCTGTAACTGTTCAAACATTACTGACAAAAATGACTGAAACATGACAGCAAATATCAGTGATCTGAGTTGGTTTTGACAGCTGAAATTCCAGCAAATTACATGAAAATTTTTAGCCTTTTAATGCCAGAAAACTCCCTTTTCACCAACTTCATACATGTCAACAGACTGGGAGCTAAATAAATTACCTAACTGACACTTTGATAGAATTAAGAATTAAAGAGCACTTCTTCAGTGAGTCTATAACTTAAAAACATATTTTCCCATCAGCTGTGGTTTCTCATCAAATGATATTTTACAATTTTTCTTATCGGTCAGTTAAGGCTGCCCAATAAGGTAAAAATTTAGTTATTTTTGCATCATAATTGTCATTTTCAGTGAAAAAAACATATTAAAATAATGATAATGAGATATTTTGTGGGGGTCTGTACCAAACAAACACATTCAGAGGATATGGGGGAGAAGATTTGTAGGCCAGGACGTCTCTGCAGCACTACCGTACTTCATTATAAAGCTGTTTTGTCACAAATTTTTCCTTTATCAATAATTTGCAGCTTCTGAGAACTGGATATTGCACTTGGTCATACTGTAATTTTGATATATTTCGATTTAATGTGCAGCCCTACAGTCAGTAATTAAGTGTTTAAAAAATAGGACCCTGAGTAGATGTGTGCAGTTTGACACAGTATACAGTATATGTTGTTTGCTGTGATTTGTTTTTGTGTAACATATAATGTGAAACATGAAACATACCAATGCGTACATGTGTGGGTTATTGTCCAGCTGCCTTAGACAGTGGCTGCTGTCACATCGTCCTGCTTGTCCTGCAAGACAGAAATAAAGAGATCACATTACAAACCTGTTAAACACAAATATAGTGTTTTTATATAACGCACGCTCACACACACACACGCCAACACAATGACGACACAGCAAGAGAAATGCACACTTTGCCTCGTACTGGTTTGGAAACAGAAGGGCCAGCACACACACACACACACACACACACACACACACACACTCTCACACACTCTCACACACTCTCACACACTCTCACGGACACACACACACGCGTGAGCATGCAAAAAAAATTAATAGAACCCCAAACACTTCCACATTTAACGTTTCCTTACGTCTGTACAGTCTGATGCACAACTCGCCATCATGTTAAAAAAATTACAAGAATCGTATCAGACACACACACACACCCCCACACACACATATGTCACAATTGTGCACGTATGAGACTGATAAACTCACTCTGGTAAAAAACAAACAAACAAAAAAAAAACATAGAGACACACAGATGTGCATGTACATCACCTCAAACACTCTCACACCCTCACACACACACTGCGCCACATGTAACACTCCAGCTTCCATCTCCTCCTCCTGCAGCGTTCCTTTAACACGCACAGCTTGAATTACAGTAAAAGCATTCTTCAACATATGACGTACAAAGTCGCCTTGAATAAAAATTAATTCAACATTGTTTTTGTTAAATTCACATTGAAATTAACATAATAAATTACTGGAAATTTTCTGCCTGAATCTGGGAGTAATGAGCGTGCAGGGGGAAATGTTCTCATCATGAATTAGTCTTCTCTCAGATGTCAAATAAGAGAAGAAAAGAGGAAAATAAGTTTTACATTTAAGCATCACGTTCATCTCAGTTTCGTATCACAGAATTAACACAACAAGATTTAACACAGAGCTAAAGCTGCTGGTTTACACTCACGCCGGATGCAACGATTAAATACAATGAAAAATGTATATAAATGTCCTAAAATATGTCTTTATGTATGTCTTGATATATAGTTGTGCTTTCATATAATTGTCATGTATTGAGGATGAGACACGGACACACACACACTCACACACACACACCCGTTTGCAGCCGTTCCGAGTGTGTGTGACTCTTGGCAGACTTGCGTGTGTGACTGTGAGTTGTTTGACACACTTTCCTGAACATTTACAAAACATTTTATACCAAAATAACTGATACTTGTCGTGCGTGTGTGCACATGTGTGCGTCTCACACTCAGGATTTGCCTCATGCGTCTCTAAATGAACCTACAGTCATGTCACAGATGTAATAAGATTAATAAAATGTCATAAACACCCTCATGCATGCATACAAACACATATAAAATCAGCTGTGCACATGCACTACCCAGTTTTTCATATATATATATACTGTATATACATAGGTGCTCAGAAACACAATCACACCCACACACACACTCACGGTTAGTCACTCACTCACACACACTCCTTTGATAATAAAGCCAGTAAATTACAATTTAAAAACTACCACAACTTTAAGATAAAACTAAATAATATCTTAAGAAGTTTAAAACACTTAAAACTAAAATAATGTTCTAAAAACTTTGTAATTTGTGGTTTTACATTTATGTTCAATACTGTATCGAATTTACACTTTATATAACGTTCTACATTTTATCATCAGTTTGATATTTCATGTATGGGGGTCCCTTATAACATCAGTAGGAGCGCGTAACATAATTGCACTGCGTCACCTCCCCTCACACTTTAGTCACTCTGGAGAGTTTTTTAAATATGACGCACACACCGGTGAGACGCCTCACGACACCTGGAAGTCAGCAAACACAAGCTTCTAACCAGAGTTGTTGTCACAATACCAGAAATTTTGAACTTAACCATAAAACACTAGTATTAAAAAAAAACTACATGTGACACCTCTTTTGATTTGAAAAGAAAAAAAAAAAGTCCAGGGCACACAACAACATAGGACAGAAAAAGTCATGAAACACTAACTGGTTTGCTGCTGTGAGCTGAATTTCAGGCAGAACAATAAAGACTGAACTGAGGTCTGATCAATTAGATGAGTTGTTTAACAGTTTCAGTGCTTTCGATACTATAATTAATATTATAGTGAATATTTTGACAATATTGCTGCTAACACACGCTCAAATACGGCACACACACACTTCAGGACCACTGAACTGGAGGGATCAGGTGTCTGAGAAGTTACCACAGTATCCAGATCACACCCTGATATTTGCCTTTAGATAAAAACAGAACATGAGCATGTTGATGTCATCCGTCTAAAATATGATGGCGGTTTGGACATGATCCTACTGAGCAAACTTTCAGGCATCACTCTGCAAAAACCTGCAATAAAGCACATCTAAATTAATCTCAACAGCGTCAGATTCAACCTGTGACGGTGTAGCTGCTCAATGCACACTCAGTTTTCAGTTCATTCGCCTGCAGTCTAACACAACAGACCTGCAACAAACCCTCCCTTCATTAAAGTTATAATGGTCAGTTTTTTGTTGAAACCATTTTAGAGAGAGCTGACCTCGTCAACAAAGCCCGGGACCCCTACTGACACTGACATGTTACATTAACATAAGTCTCTATATCTGACTTAATGCCTTATATTAATACCCATTTTTGGATTATTATTGCTGCACAATGCACATATTCTTCATAGTTCACACTTCAGGTGAAGGGCTTTTGGTCATTCTGCCCCTTCAGTATGAAATACATCGCAGAATGACTTGAAACTCAAAGATGTTTATCACATTTTGTCTTCCTTTGTGTTTCTTCTGTCTCTAATTTTGTGTTTTTGCTCCTGGTTTTTCCAGGTCTCCCCTGGAAAAGAAATTCTTATTCTCAATGGGACTCTCATTGTTAAATTAAAGTTAAATAAAGTGAAATACTGTGAACTCTTGCGCATTCCTTTGTCAATATTTTCCATCCTGTTCCTTTTAAACACCACACAGCTGTTTTCATTTTAAAAATGGATACATTTTTATATATATTATGATATTTTCTTCATATTTTTGATTGTAAAATTCGATTTAATTTATTATTCTTGCCGTTAGTCCCATACCTGTTCTTCTTTTTCTTTCTCATACTGTTTATCGTTATGCACCAAAATACCAAAGGAAATTCCTGATCCCTGATTTTTTTTGGGCATCAAAATAATCACATTTAACGTTCTTGAATCTGAGCAATCAGCAGCTTCAATCCACAAACACTAACATTAGTACCAACCTTTATAAAAGCGTCCATGAAATAAGAGTTTACAGTGAAAATGTCCTACTGGAAGAGTTTAACTGTGTCTGTCTTTGTTTTCATCCCTGGCCAAACATGTTTCATCACAACAGAGTTAAGATTTCTCAAAATTTCAATCTATCCTTTCTGCACTCTAAACAATAGCTAAATTTGGTCACAGTCAGGCAGGTTTGAGGCATTTAATATGCAGCAGTGAGCAGCTACGGACTCACTTTGAAAATGTACCCAGAAAAACCCTTTCACTAAAATTTAAGTGTTAGAAAGTTAGAAAAAAACACAAATAAGAAGAAAATCCTTGCACTTAACACCAGTAATGTATTAACATGTACATAAAAACCTACTTGGAAACAAACCTGATTCTTGATTCAGATTTATGATCATTTTGGAGGATGTGGTTTGTGTTGCTATTGACTTGTAATGTGAAATGAGACGTTTCTATTATTCCGTCCACCCCCGTTTACTGTATATCGATGAAGGTGGGCTAAATATCAGTAACACAATACAGTTCAACAGCGCCGCAAACTCCGAAATTATCACACAGCTGAGCCAACACCTCCCTGAAACAGCTTCAACAAATACTGAACATTATAACCTTCATATTTACTGCAGGACTGTTGTATTAAGCTGCATTAGTTTTAGCTATAGGTGTACCTTATAAACTGGCAACTGAGTGTAAGCAATCAGCAGATTTAATTCAGAAATACTAGCACTGCATGACAAACACCCCTCTCAGAAAAACCTTAGACAGGATATTTATATAATTTTATGAGAAAAATAATTGCTATAACTGGTGAGTTTTTACTCAGCTCATGTTTACGTTGTTAAGAAGGGTTGTGTTGCTGTTTTTCTGGGAAGGTTTAGGCGCTCTCATCTTTAAGAACAGAGTCCTCTAGTTGGTTTTTATACACCAACCACACATATGGAAAGCTGTTAGCTATTGTTGAAGAAAACAGACCTCAGGTTTAATGTTTAGGAACCAATTTTAGGAGGAATCTCCCCCATTTAGGTCCCCTGATGATTTCCTGCACCCTGTTATAGTCTAAGAAGCATTGAGCTAGTTGAAGATTATTTATATTCTTATATATTCTTCTTCAGCTATTTAATCTTATGTTTCTTTTTTACTATCTAATTTCTTTGTTTAGCTTTTCTGCTTCCTTATACACATGCACTTAGTGAATAAAGTCACATTTTAAGCATTAACTTGCAACATTTTGGTGTAAATTTAAATTTTCCTCCTGATGGGTTTTATATCCCAGCCCTGACTAACTAACTAACTAACTAACTAACTGACCCTAACTCATTTCAGGAAGAACCTCCTCTTTAGGTCCCCTGATGATTTCCTGCACCCTGTAAGAATTACTGAGCTTGTTTAAGATTAAGCCAATGCTGCTAAATATCAGGATCCAGCAAAGTTTTGGTGAAAACAAATTCAAGAATCTGCCAAAAAGGTCTGAGAGAACCACTGAGCTAGTTTTAAGATTATTCACATTATTTAAAATTGTTTTACTGTGCTTTTCTTGGTACCTTCTCCAGCTGTCTAACCTTCTATTTTATTCCCATCTTCTGTCTTCATTTTGCTGTTCTGACTCCTTGTACTTACTCCGACATTTTTAAGAATTAAACGTTCTACATTTTGTTGTAAATTTAAATTTCTTTTATGTTACAACCCCATTTGGGGTCATCTATCCATCTATCTAATCTGTATTAGTTATTGTTGAGAAAAGGGATCTCATATTTGATATTTAGGAAACAAACCTTTTCCCACTTCAGGAGGAACCTCCTCTTTTTACGCCCCCTGATGATTTCTTGCACCCTGTGGTAGTCAGAGATCTATTGAGCCAGTTAAAGATTATTTATATTATTAACAATTGTTTTACTATGTTTTTTTGGTGTCTTCTTCACCTGTCTAATCTTATATTTCTATTTTGTCACTATTTTATATTTTAATTTTGCTGTTCTGATTCCTTGTACACATGTACTTGGTGACTAAAGTCACATTTTAAGCATTAACTTGTGACACTGTTATAAATCTAAATTCTTCTCCTGTTGGTTTTTATGGTCCAACCCCATATGGAAAGATATTGATTAATTAATTACTTTCATATTTAGGTAGCAAACTTTTTCCTCCCTCATTTATGTCCCCTGATGATTTCCTGCACCCCTGTAGTAGTCTAAGAACTATTGAGCTATTTTAAAATTAAGTCAATGCTAATAAATATTTGGATCCAGCAAAGTTTCGGTGAAAACAAGTTCAGGAATCTGCCAAAAGTTTCCACCGACGTCAGATCAGTTATGCTGCTGCTGCACCTACTGCTCCTCTTCTAAAACTCTCCACAGCTGAAATGTGAATTAATCGTGTGCACTGTCTAATTCCTGAACTATTTGTGATCACGGTGATTCATAAAAGCTCACTTATGCTGCTTCTTTCAAGTTGCCGGTAAATGGTTGAGATGTCAAATAACCTGACAAGGTTTGAAAGGTGGTTTAAAGCTGCTACAAGCAGGTGTCCTTTTAAACTCAGCTGGAGCAAAAAAGTTTTTGCGTTAAAGGAGACGAGCTGGTTGGTTGATTGTTGGAAGCTCTGAACTTGTTGGAACTTGACCAGACTTTGCCTTTAACTTGCTCCACCTTTGTGCTTGTCTTTTCCATCTGTTGTGTTTTTGTTCACCTGCAGATACACAGCAACTAATGATCAATACAATACTGTATGTTAGCCCTTATTTAACATTTTTGGACATTAAAATAACTTAAAAACTAGTTGTGGAATCAATTACACTCAATTTTTTACTTTGAGGAGCTGCTAGTTCTCACATACTATAGAAACATATTGAACTAAAACTTTTGTTAATTGATTTTGCAGTAAAAATGGTGTCGAGTTGAGATTTTTTTCAGTATTTATATGCATTTGTTTTCATTTTCAGCAGGAATAGGAGCCATGCATACTTAAGCAATCACACATCAACAGTCACACCCTTTTACCTTCCCAAACTGGGTTTAGACGTCTCTCTGTGGAGCCGAGGACAGAGGGGGCGGGTGTGTCCCACTCAAACCGGCTTGACTCTCAGGGTTTCGGGTGGTGCTACTGGAAAAAAAAAAAAGGTGTCGGTTGATCCAAGCGTTCTCGCCGCCCGCCTGGCTGCCTCCTCCCTCCCTGCTGGGGCAAACAGACTCTATTGTTCCTCTCTGCTTCATCAGCTGCGTTAGTTTCCATTTCATCTCTCCTCACAATCATCATTTGAATCCTAAAAAATACAACAAAAAAAGACATATTGAGGAAAATAAAGAGTTTGCATACTTTTTAGTGCCATGCATGCACACTAACACACAACTGGGTGCAATAAATAACCTGGTTGACACTGAGATGTCATGAAAAAACATGTAAATACATGAAAGAAATTAAAACTGTACAGCTAATGATGGTCATCGTCTCTTTTAAATCTTTTATCACCAGGACAAATAATTACCATGACAGGTTTTATTAAGTCTGGTTGTATTTTTTTTTTTATGTGCATAAAGAAAGGGACACAAAGTTTGAAAACACTCCTATTTATGTTGTAGTTATGTGTTATTTTGTGTTATTTACACTTTGCATCCCCTTTTATTTGCAAAAGTGCTTTCTAACCTCTTTTAGACTGTTCAGGGCCAAGATTTGTTTTGTTTTCTCACACTGGATAAAATGGAAAACTTATTAAATAAATTCTGTACATCTGTCAAACAGTGAGTAATCTTTTCGTTTCATAACCTGAAGGATGTATTTAACACATGCATGGTGTTCAGTCTGTAATTAACAGAAAAAAATGGTCTGTGTGAGTGCAGGTTAACAGGGGTACGACTCCTTTTTGGGGTGGGACACAAACTGCGGGTGTCTCGCTTTTTTCCACCCCTCCGGCTCACAGGACAGGCTGCTCACAGTTCCCCTTTTTGGCAAAAATAATTCTGCATCTGCTGAGACGTTATGGTGAAATACACACACACACACACGCTCACTCAGATAAAGAGAATATAACTCATGGAGACTGTGCACTATGTGTCAAAAACGCACACTGTTTGTATAAGTTAATACATAGGTTTTATTTCACTCCTTTAAGTTCCACATGCTCGCTGACCAGTAATGTATGTTGGACATGACAGGCAGAAGCAAGAACATTTTTACATGCAATCCAGGAATGTGAACTTGTTTACTCATTTTGTGAAAAAGCACCACACAGGGCAGAGGTTAAGTTCAACCGTACTTGTATTGCCAAGAATATGTGCCTAATGTGGGACCAAACAGAACTGCAGAATATATCAAAATATGAGTTTGCAGTGATAAATGTATAAATGTTTGGACTCTTTAACTATCTGATAACAACACTGTCCGTTTGTGTATATTTAAACAAATAAAAACTTTGATTACAAAACAACACACTGTTTATGTAACATGCACACAAACACACAGAAAAAAGCGACGTAATGTCACAGCGCGCACACACACACACACACACACACACACACACACACACCTACAGACATACAACTGTCCTCTTTTTTATCACTCTCACACACGTGAAAATATACATCACAAAATACATTCACACACAACAACAGTGCAGTAAATTATATGGTGCAGTCAGTGATCACTACAACTGATGTGTAGATGTATACACTGAAAATTTTAACATATACTGTATGTGTGTGTTCATCTGGCGACTTTAGTGGCATCTTTTCACTCAGAACTTTTCTTCCCCTGCAAACTTTACAACTTTGCAAGGGAAGAAAAGTATTCACAATTGTTTTACTTTGCTTTTTTGGCATCTTCTTCAGCTATCTAATCTCATGTTTCTATTTTTGTGAAAATTGCCAGATATTTATTTATATGATGGCATTATCTTTCTTTACTGGAGATATTTTCAAAGCCATGCTAAACTGTACTATCTGTTCATTGAAGTGTGCCTTAATAGGACACTAATTGGCATATTGTTCTTATTTCACTTTTCCTCTGTAGAAACCACACACTTGGGGGTCTGCAAATTTGCGTTGGTTCATTAATCTACCCTCGTAGTGGACACAGTCTCATCGTGTTCTTATCGGACAGGCTGAGGCGGCTGCCAGTCGGCACGTGGGACAATTTATTTTCCAGAAATCACACTTCAAAACAATTTTATTGCTGTTTTATTCCTTCATTTTGCTGTTCTGATACATTATACAGCATGTGCTCGCTGATCTTTACATTTCAAGCATTAACTTGTGACGTTTTTGTATAAAACTTTAATTTTATGTATATATATTTGTCCCACATTTTCTCTCTTTAATGTAAACCATTAAATTTTGATCATAGAGTTTTACAGCAGCCCAAAAATAAGTTGCTGTGTGTGTGTGTGTGTGAATTTGCATATTTTTTCTTGTAACATTTTCTTGTATTTCCTTTATCATATTCTTATTTATCATATTTTACTTCTTGAAACACATCGAGTTTACTTGTAATGAAATGTTCCAGATAGATATAACAGCATTGCCTTGAGGAAAAAAAAAAAAGACTATACAGATTCAATTTTACAGAAACACAGCTGGATAATCTGTGGTAGGATGAGTGTTTTTATAGCACAAATTGTCTAAAATACCATCATTTTTCATTTCTGAGAGTTTGACATCGATCCATTTAGCACAAGCTTCCTGTACAAACAGGCTATAAGATGCAGGAGTGCTGCTCTGCCTCTGTGGAGCTCTGTGCCTTCAGCTGTACAGTCAGCCATTTTCTGTCAGACATGAGGAGGCTTCACTGTGGCTGCTCTGCTTGTGAAAGCAAGGCTTTTGTAACAAATTTAGCCTAAAAAATAAAACACTTCTGCAACCAGACGTGGATAAAACTGACACAGATGTGGTAAACAACAGCGCTAATGACACTGAAGGGGGGAGTTGTTCCTCACATGTCTGCCTGCCAAACCCATTGAGTGATCACAACAAAATGGCAGACCTGCATCTTCAAGAAAAAAAACAACAAAAAAAACACCAGATATGTGTTTAAATTAAGGGAGGTAATGTTAAAATGCAGAGGATATAAATTCACCTGGATTTGCTTTATTAGATTCTAAC
>JAJHUR010111016.1:949-37378 GCA_027495735.1 Lutjanus campechanus | reverse complement strand
CACACACCAGGAGCCTAGGCAAACCAAATTAGGCTGCCAAATTGTGTTCTCCCTCTTTCCCGGCCTTCCTCTCCAGAGCCTTTGATGGTCTGAGTCTCTGAGGACTCTGCCATCATCAGGGAGAGATGAGAGGATTGAGGGGCTTAGGCCCTCTCGGTAAGATAAGAGGGTAAGAGCCCATTCAGACTGAGACAGAGAGGAAGACATGACCTGTGGAAGATTAAAGTTGAAGGTCATCATGACTACATTTCTAGGAACAAAACAAACAGTTCTGAGCAGAACATCGCTGTATTACATGGCAAGAAGGAGAAGGAACTGATTCATGATGAGAAAAAGTCCTTTACTCTCAGCATGGCTCACCAAATGCACTAGAGAGACTAGTTTTGAGTGTGATTAAGGACATTGGAGAGAATGTTTGACCTGTTTAATTTATAAGATGGCTGTTTTCAGAAGAGTTTAGGAGTTTGATTTAAAGATAATTTCACTGGAGAGAGCCTTTAAAAGTTCTGCCTGAACTTTTGACTTTACTTGGAAAACTGTGGGACTCTTGTGGGGCTTTTCTATTGGCTCTTTTGGCCGTACTGAGTCGAACCGTGTCACGCTGATTTGCTTATCTTACCTATTTGAGTTCACACGAGAAGTGTTGATCTGATTGGTTGAGGTTAGCTGTGTTAGATGTGATAGACAGATGGTTCATCCAATCACCTGCCAAGTGTTTTTTGTGTGCCATTTTCTAAAGTGCTTCAAAGTATGACTTCCAAGATGGTTCTGTGTAACAAAACATTTGGTGTATCAGGTTACTGATTTACATTCACATTAACATTTTTAATTCGTCAAGCTGTGCTGAGTCACGCCTGAGATGGACCTTCTCTGGAGTATGGCTAAAGTATACTGGAACCACCTCCAATTGGGCTGTGGTGACATCTCTCTGACTGCAGCCAACCTGTGATGATAGATTAATTTCGCCTATGTATTGCAATGTCGTTTGGTGCTTCCATTGGTTAATTATTATTGGTTAAGTTATTATTGAAATGGGGATTGATAGTTTGAAAAATGTTGCTTTATACTGATAATGAATAATTAATGTCTTTATTTGTTTCAAGCAATCAAAGTCATTCAATGTCATTATACAACACAGCTCCTCAGAATGGAAGGGATTAGATATGTAACAAAATCATATAATATAATATAATAATATAATATGTACAGTTATTTACATATTTACATGTATACACTGAGAAAAAAATCTAGTGCATTTTTTTAAAATTTGCATCAGATTGAATGTGATAATGATTGACATCTTCACATTAAAAGTTCAGCATCTGGAATACATCACGCATCTGTGACTGTGTTTGAGCATGAAGCATCATTGATGTGAACACACAACAGTCTGTCTCCCCTCGTCCTGCTGGAGCCTCGTGTGTTACTTCCTGTCAGGTCAGAGTACGATCTGCCCATCAAGTGCAACACCTCGTATGTTGTGGTGGAGCACTCCATGCTTCATTTTCCAATGCCTACAAGCGTATTTCTGTCCATAAGTGTTTCAGTGACAAAGTTGAAAAAATAACAGTTTAAAAGAGAAAAGTAGCAAAGTTTGAAGGCTCTACCAGCTGCTGCATTTACACGTGCAGCCGCTGCCACTGTGATTGTTCTGTGTTTCTTTTGGGAAAAGGTTTTCAAGTTAATAACAGTGGCAGGTTTGTTTTAATGAAATCTATGAAACAAAAGCTAACTATAAATATATTCTTTGTTGTTTACCGTAGTCGCTTTTTGCCTCTTGTTCCCGTGAGCTCAAGATATAAACCCCCCGTAGCGTGCAGACACATCATCCACTTGATTAGGTGACTGTGTGTGTGCACGTTTTTTTTTTTTCCAGCCTGTCTGAGTGTGTTTGCATGTTGACTTACATGTGTAACTTTGCTATAAGCTCTTTAAAAATGGAGAATCTATTAGCAGCTGTAGGGGGCCTACAAATGCATACATAATGAGTGCGACACACACACACACACACACACACACACAGACTCAGCAGAGATAAGCCAGTGGATTAAAACAGCACCAAAATGTCTCTGATGTAGGGGACAGACAGTTATGTAACACGGAGAAACGCTGACCAAGAAGAACAGCTCTGTGTGTGTTCATGAATGTTCTGCTCAGCCTACCTGTTTTGTTTTGTTTTTAAATATTTCTGCAGTTTTAAATTTCTTTGACACATATTGGTGTATGTATCAAGGTGGTTTACACATATTTTTTAAGCATAACCTCAGAAGAAAAGTTACTCTGCGGTCTCTTAAGAGAACACAAGCTGAACTAAATTTGAGGTTATATTTGGATGTACCTTTGCCTCTATGTACAGCAGCATGCACATACAATTTTAATCAACTAGCTCTGCCCTCTCCTTTGCTGCCTGAATGCACTGATTCCTTACAGCAGTGTCATCTTCCAGTCCGACCTGCTGCATTAGGATGTGCAGAGGGAACTCCCCCTACAGGCTGAACGCTGAAACAGCAGCTTTTCCTCTCATTACTATTCTCTGTTCATGCTGCAGCCGCTTTCAGACGCTGCTTGTAGTTACTAGTCTGCGGTTATTGAGTCCATTTATTTATGGGATTGTGAAGATTATTTAGTCTCTGTTGAGTCAGGGTCTGAGTCTCGGATTGATCATTTTACCTTGATAAAGAAAAGGCTTTTCAGAGGACAGAGACAGATTCTTCTTCATGAGGGCTGCATCCTATTGTAAAACATGGGAGTAGAGAAAGTCATACATGATAGGGAGAGAGAGAAGTGGAGGCAAAAGATCAAATAAGTGAGTCATCGGTTAAGATTTGTGCCTGATTTAAATATTATAAAAGAAGAACTTTGAGCATGAATTAATAATAAGAAGATGTTGTAATAAAAATTTGATTGAAAATTTATATTTAAGTGCTATATCACCAGACAGCTATGTATCTTTGAGACACTCGACTCCCGTCCTTGTTTCCTTCCTCCTGACCATCTTGATGGTAAGCACACAGCAGAGGTGTTTTTTTATTATTACAAAGCTACGTGAGCCAGCGTCTCCTCCTACAGCTCTCCGCTCGAGTCAAAGGGAATTCCTGAGCGGCGCTCAACCTTGGCTCTGCCATCTCATCACCCACGCAGCCGCTCTGCCTCCCAGCTGTTTGCCACTTTATAATATAGTTTTCATATTTTTTTTGTTTTCAAATATGCAATTGTTCAGGGCAAGAGAAAAGGTTTTTGTGGTGTTTTTGAGGTAAATCCAGTGTTGTTTGACAAGTATTTGTTGAATGACATCATGTCGGGCAGAACTGGATTAGCCAACAATAGCAGATCCTCCACTTCAAACCTGCTGAGGTTTTTCAACCACGTGTGATGGAAGTTTTCAAAAGTACGACAACTAACATTAAACAGAATTCATCTTTCTTAAAGCAGTAGTCTGACATTTTGCGAAAGATGCCTTCACTTTTCTGCTTAGCTAAGCCAGGGAACAGGGAGATACAGCTAGCCTGGCTCCGTCCAAAGAGACAAATGCACGCACCTTTGAACATTTTTTAAAAATTATCTAAAACTCTTTTTTTTTTTTTTTGTGTTGCTTAAACAAAATATAACATTGCTAATGAGAGGCGCTGTTGAGCAGATGTGGTTACTTTTGGACATAGCCAGGTTAGCTGTTTCCCCTTGAATCCAGTCTTTATTCTAAGCTAATCAGCTGCTGGCTTTAGCTTCAAATTTACTATACAGACCAGAGATGGGGACGAAAGTTTGCAACTTGAATTTGAGTCGCACTTAAGTAGGACACACACTTGAGACTTGGATACAAGATTCGGGACTCGTGAACAATCTTTATTTTATTTTTATTTTTATGTTTTTGGTGCGTCAACATTAAAGCTACTATGAGGCATTTTTAACTGGTTATGAAACAGTTTCCATTTATTACTGGTACTTTTATATGACCAACGTAAGTTAATAAGACCATTCCCGAAAAGATTGGTTATTTTTGTATTGTTGTGCTTTATGCCTGTCAGTAGGTTGCAGTGAGTACTACGTTTGCTAATTAAAAAGAAGCAGGGAAGAATTTTATTTAGATAATTTTATGTTTGACATTATATTTTGTGGTTATTTGTCCACAGGAAGCTCCAAAACCAACAAAATATGAAAGTTAGTTGTAGTTGCTTTAAGGAAACGTTTGACAAGCTGAATGTCATCCCCTCCTTATTATCATCAAAATTGAACAGTCTCTGTTACTATTAAACAACCGGTGCACGGCCACAGCAGCAACACCACGGTGAGCACAAATGCAGCTGGGCCATTTGTCACAACCTTTGGCTACGCTAACTTCACATGATAAAGCCCAAACAAAAAAAATAATAACTTGCTAAATGTAACGTCTGCAGCATCAAAATAAAGGACACTGCGCTGAAAGTGCGCCTGTGGAGCTGAGCCACTTTGTAATGTGAAAGTTAATGTCAACAACTAACTAAAATAATTAGTTTTTACTGTAAATTAACGTTGGCTACAGGCAGGTTACAGGTTTATTGTTTACCATGTAGCATTATAAGCTTATTAGGTTACCATTTCATGTACACAAGATTATAAACTGTCATTTGGTGGAGTCCCAGTGTAATTATACAATATGGTTGTACTGTTGAAAAACAGATTAAAGTTACCTGTCTATTGATGTTTGACATATTTTCTTGTTACCCTGAGTAAATTTAGTCTATATCCATTTTTTTAGCCACCCTGTCTATATTCAGAAATGACATATGATTTATGCTCTACCAAAGAACTAATCAGTGCTGATACTGTATGCTGATAAAGGAGTGGATTATAATAGAGTACAGTAAATTCCTTATATAGCTTTGTGTATGCAGTGTTCTAAACAGACCCGATGGCATGCAGCAGATGATAGAACACACACTACAATTATTAGATATATGAGACTTGACTTGGACTTGGAAACTAAGAAAGCAAATATTTCCCAAAATGTAATTTTATCCTTCTAAACCTTTGTGATAAAAACTCATGATAGGGCCCATTTAAACATATGCATCACAGACTCTCATTTTCCTATTTCCAACCAGTAGAGACATTGTCATGGTTACCAGCCTTACACAGACACACAATAGCAGAGCTAATGAAGACACACTCCTGTGCACACTCATGCCTGGCGCTGCTTTCGTGTGCTCAGTTTGTTGGCCACTCGGAATAATCAACAAGTCTCTCTCAGGAGTTTGAGGTCCACCATCTGGAGCAGCGGGGAGGCTTTGGCCTTCTGTCAGTCAGAGAAGCTCAGGCCTGAACAGGGTGTAGACTGGACCACACATGAGCCAGTTATTAGTCTGAACCATATGGATGTCCCAGACCAACTGGAAAACTTTGGCCACTGGCATCTGCTGGGCAAGTCACTCTCAAGATGCTAACCCTACTGGTCCAGCTTTGACAACTGCAAATAATTCCATCGGCACCACATTATTTAAAGGAAATCTGTAATATATTTACTGTAATGAATCATGAAATGACCATGATATGTCATCAGAGATGAAGGAAACTTGCTAAATTGAAATACTCACTACAACCACAGTGTCCTCTGGGATTACTTTTTTAGTTTTATAGTTTAGTTAATTAGAGTTAAATTAATGCTAAATGTTTGCAGAATGAGTAAGTGTGTAAGTAAGTGTCTTTATTTTAATGGTTAAATTGGACAAAATGTTCATGGAGTTTGGCAGGCAAGAAGGCAGGCAGTCACTGAACTTAAAC
This sequence comes from Lutjanus campechanus, assembly GCA_027495735.1. Classification (NCBI taxonomy): domain Eukaryota; kingdom Metazoa; phylum Chordata; class Actinopteri; order Lutjaniformes; family Lutjanidae; genus Lutjanus; species Lutjanus campechanus. The sequence continues at coordinate 31,621 of JAJHUR010111016.1, read as the reverse complement.
TCCAGTGAGTATTTTTGTAGCAGTGGGTTTTTGTTTCTAGGATAATCGGCTTAGCTTTGCACTGATGGACAATTGTCAGTTATGAACTGGAGGGGTTGTCATAGCTTGTTAAATTTCAATGATACACTTGTCTTGCATTCATGCGGTGTTCCTGCAGCCTGCCTGACCTTCCTTGAGTCTGGGGAGGAGTGGGCGGTGGGAAACAACTCTCTTGAACCCATAGATTGCATATTAGAATACTGATTCAACCTATTAATATACCGTCTATGGCTTCAGCTTGCTAGCTGGACTGCAGTGATCATTTTTGGATGTGCAATTGCTGCGTATTGCTCCTTTCACAGACAGCATTATTAGTTATGTAGTCACGTGCTGTTTTTACCTTTCCTTGTTTATGAATTGCAGGTCACATTTGGTATCTTTTACCTTTTGTTTTCCAGAACGTCTGTGTTTTCAGCACCTGCTCCGGGTTTTTGTCGTCACACCATCTCGTCAGTTCGACCTCTTTCCACTCCTCTCCCTTCACGTTTCCATGTGCCCGCTCCGCACGTTCCCACCTGCGCCCGTAATCCACTTGCATGCACTTTCAGTCTGCTCCCCTTGTCCTGATTTCAGACAATCCGCTCATAGTCTCAACTAACAAGTTGAATTTTAATCATCCATTATCACTACTTAACCGAGCCGTCATGGCAGATTTGACAGTCAAAGGTCACTTTTTGTTCCTGCTTTCTGTGTATTCACGTCAGTATGGCAGCTACTATCCTTCGACAGAGAGCAGTCTGAAATTATGACTCTTGGTCATATACGTCATATTTTATTTTGTTAGTGTTGCTGAGTTTGTACTTGAATGTGAGAGGGCACATAGCAGCTATTTGGTTCTTCACACTCAATCCCTTAGTTTAGCTACAAATACTGACAAATTCACTGTTAATAAGAAGGTGTGGTGGATGAAAAGTGCCAGTGGGAAAGTGGGGCTCAAATCCTACCCTGGGAGACTAAGATTTCACAGATGTGTCAGTGGATATTTGCATTTCTTTTTTCAGTTTTACTTGGTTAGGTTATGAAACAAAACTAATTAGGTTTAGGGCAAAATCATGGTTTGTCTCCATGTGTTGCCATGTGGGTGTAAATAGCACATATAGTGCAAATGTTTATTTACACACGACACCAGGGTGCTTGTCTCTGCAACGGCAGACGTGGTGCAAAAAGCCACATAGGTTATTCAAACCTGGGTGCAAATAGCATCTGCCTTAAAAAATTCACAAACGTGCTATTTTGAACTTGAGCAATGAAGCTCCTGTTTATTTTACTTCTTAGGATATAGTCTCACTGCCAAATATCTTCAGGTCACTCAGTCTTGGATTCATATTCTTCTCTGTATACATTATCTGGGTGGTCTTCTATCTTTGCCTCTACCTCCAGGGATTCCTTCAGCTAAGGCAAATTATCAGTCAAGTGATGACACTCATAAAACCCTGACAGGTAGCGTGTGCTCTACTGAGATTGTATTGATCCGCCAGCCTTTCACGCGAAGGCATGCAAGAGAGTAAACGTTTTAATATACCCCATGCTCAGTATGTTTTACGATAATGGAGGAGCTCACACAGGGCAAGAGAAGCCTCATCAGAGCTGTGTCACAGGAGGCTCGTGGTTTATTTCCTTATTCTCACAGGAGTTTCCAGATTCAATCCCACCTCTGTGCTGTAATGAAATAAAGAAATGTTCAGTGTCAGCTCAGCTAATGAATTCTTACACCAATGATTTCTTTATAGATTGCTCACTACACACACACATGCATACACTCCTTATCTGCAAATTGAGTCTAACAAGAAGAGCCTTGTTCATCTTGTTGGCCAGCATCGGGACACAACATAAATTTGCAATCAATGTTACAAAGTATTTGCTTGAATAGACGGAAAGCACACATTGCTGTCAAGGTGTTTTAAACGTTTCACAGAAAATGTTAAACAGCAGAATATTTAATGACACTGGCATTCTGTAAAGAGCCTGTAAGGCAAAATTAATTTATCTTACAATGAAAATGAAACCTTGGCAAGATGTATCAGGGAAAACAGACCATGACAGGAGGTTTTGGCTCTGAATGGAGAAAAATTCGAAAACTATGTTTGTGGTTTGTTTTGGCCACTTAGGGTTTCAGTTTTTTTGGCATGGTGAGAGAAAGTATTTCTCTCCGTGACCCTTTTTCTGAATCACCCTCATTTAATCAACCCGACAATCTGTTGTCCGTTTCCTTAGAAGATTAATTCTTGACCCTGGCCTTTTTCTCAAAACAGGTTGGGATCATCCTGTGAGAATAAACTCCCCAAAATGCTGTGAGCAGAAGCTGTTTTTACCAGAAAGCATGTTTTTTTTTTCTTCACATCTCTCTAGGGCTATGATTCAAACTCTGCACTGGGTTTGGCGCTAAAGACAGAGATGAAAAAAAGAAAACATGATTTCCAGCTGAATCGTCCATGCATGTGCCGGATGATGGCTCACGTTATGTGTAAAGCGACACAGACAGTAATGACACAGCTAGGGCTGCAGCTATCTAATATTTTAGTAATCTAGTATTCCACTCACTGTATAAGAATTTTATTAAAAAGCAATAATATACAAAAGATAAAATAAGATTATTCATAAATGGACAACTAATTGGTTTCCCTTTTTTTTAAAAAAATATTTTTTTTTAATGTATAATACTAATACTATGCTGTATTATAGTATACTATATAATACATATAATAGGTAATTATACGGTACAATTATACTGCACTCCCACAGCACTATCTGATTGGTTACACGTCACGAGTAAAAGCCAATCAACACTGAAGGTTGTGTCACAGACGAGCAGAGACAGAGCTGCTCCGGTGAGCGAGGGGAGCTGTCTGTTGTGTGATACACTAAAATTAAAAGGCAAGCATTGGCCAAAAAAATAATAAATTCAACCTATATTCGATTAAATACAGACCAAAGACAAGGAATTTAATGGTCAAACTGACTGACTTTATTGTTTTTTTGTAAATGGTTGCAACATATTCGAAAAAAGTTTGAGCAGGGGCATGTTTACCACTGTGTTACATCAGCTTTATTTTAACAACATTCAGTAAGTGTTTGGGAACAGAGGACACCAACTGCTGAAGTTTTTAAAGTGAAATTGTTTTTCATTATTGCTTGATATACAACTTAAGGTGTTCAGCACTCTGGGGTCCCTGTTATTGTATTTTGTGCTTCATAATGCACCACACATTTTCAATGGGAGATTCATTCATTTCAGCCGTATTCAACGGCACTGGTTGCAGCGGGAGTGTACCTATGTTCCCCGGGTCCTATGTTCCCCGCTTTGTATGTGACCGGGGAACATAGGACCCTTTTTTTGAAAAAGGGTCCTATGTTCCCCGCTTTTCCCCAAAAGGGCCCAGGGGAACATAGGACCTTTTTTTAAAAAAAAAAGGGTCCTATGTTCTCCGGTCTGTTATTTTTAAAATAGCCAACTATATAATGTTGATATTTATTTATTTATTTATTTATTTATATATTTTTTAATAGGCTTATGTACAGGGCATATGACGCAGATATCCAAATAGGCCTATAGAGAACAGGCTGTAAATTGGCTTTCGTTTTTGCAAATGAACAGAGAAGTTGCTTGATGCCTATGTAATGTTGACAGTGATCATCCCTCCAAAAGAAAATAGAAAATAGCACACTGAATTTTTAATCTGAGCGTGATAGTCACCTAACCCTAACCCTAACCCCAGTCACACAATTCAGCAGTTATGGAAATTATGGTGGAAAAAATAAGCCCTAAATATTATAGGACCCGTTAAGGAAAAGCTGGGATCACAGTTCCCCGGTTTGTTCATCAACTGGCAACAGCGGGGAACATAGGACCCTTTTTCTAAAAAAGGGTCTTTAGTGGCTGAAAGAGACGCTGCCAGAAAGTCTTTTTAACACATGGTTGACACTGTGAAACCATCACAATTTTGGATATGTTTAAGCACAAAAACAACTTGGAAGCAACTTGCATGATGAGTCACGACACACATCAGTCACGACATGAGTGATGCAAGTCACATTATGTACCATAAAACTTTTAGTAACATTTTGGTTTTTGCCTGAGACACGAACCATCCACCTCACCTCCTGTGAGCCTGGTGTATCTCTTTCAGCCACTAATGGGTACCGTGCCCATTGCTGCAAAATGTTTTTGACAAGTTGGGAATGAGAGCGGGCTTCATTAAGAGAAGTCATGGGCTAAACTTCAAGTGAAGGATAAAAAAAAAGGAAGATAGACAAGTTTACAAGGAGACAGAGGCAGCTAAACAGCTGACAGTGCTGCTAAACAACTGTAAACTTTCTTATCTTTGAGGCTAACGTTAGCTAGCATACTACTATTGAATGATATTAAAACAGACAACCCGTGTTGACCATGTCTCGCCATTTTCTCATCCGGACTAATTTAGGGTTCTGTCTGTTCATTCTCACCGCAAAGCACTACAGAAAGTTGTTGGACTACGTCAGTCTCTCGATTGTTTACATCTGCTTCCACGTAAGATCACGTTCCCCATGAAATCACGTGAGATCATGCTCCCTCTTTTATGATAAGCTTAATAATATACTGTAGTGTGTGATATGCCATTATTTTCTAATCGTGTAATGAATGTTTTATTATGAACATACAATTAAAATGTAGAAAGTTAGAAAGTTGGGATCAGAGTTGGCAGGTCAAACTTTTAAAATGATCATAATCTGCCAAGAAAATTGTGTTCAGTGGATATCAAGTTATTTTAAAGCCTCTGGGAACCCGCACAGGTGTTTCCAGTTACTCTGGCTGATGAGACCTCAGCTCAGGTTGAAGGTGGGCCACAGATTTGATGGGAATTTAATAGGCCACAAATTTCATCTACCAATACAATGATAAAGGTGTAATAGGTCCTACCCTAACAGGTGCAAAAACTCTAACAGGGGACTCAGGAGGATGTCAATCATTTAAAGTCAGAAGACGCCCACACAGTCCTGAGAAGAAGTCTAATTAGCCAGATTAACTGAAAACACGTGTGGGTGTTCAGAAGCTTAAAAAGTTTAAAGTCTGTATACAGCAACAATAAATATGTGCTCATTAACCACCCAGCCAGATTTGAAAGATGTTGTATATAAAATGTGGTTTCAAAATCCTGAAAAATGATGAGCAGTTTTCTCTGCTCTGAAATGCTGGGGTTGTGTCCCTTCCTGTCTCAGTCTCAAACACCAGTACAACCTGACAGATGGAAGCCCCATCTAGCAGCTTTATCGAACATGTCCAGACATGTTTAAGACAGAAGAACTAGAGAACAGTGACCTATCTAATATGAGCATCATATTCTGAGTCTGCAGATGGGGTTTTGGTTTTCTTCAGTGTCAGGTTGTTGGCACTGAAGTGAATCTGACCTGACATTTGTGGCTGACCACATTTTTCAGGGCTTACGTAGTGTTAGAATACGTATGGCTTCAGTGCGTCACCAAGCCATGTTTTACTTCTGCACAAACAGTCCTGAACAACAGTTTGTCTAATTTCACAATGCAGTCCTACATAGTTCTCAGTCTTTTCACGTTTTCAGCAATAACTTTCTAACATGTATGATGTGTTTAGAAGTAAATCTCTGGATTTCTTTTACACAGATTTTCATAATATACTGTATAATTATATTGTGATATGAAATTGCATATAAAGATCCTTCAAGCGTGCCCTGTGAGTTGCAACTTCCAAAAAAGAAGTTAAAGCTTTTTGAGTTCTAAATGCAACTAATGTAACTGATACATTTTGTCCTTGAGATATTATTATTAGCCAAAAGAAATAGAATTAATGTGTAATTTATTGTTTTTTTCTACTTCAGTCTGAAAATCAAATGTGTTGTTATATGATGAACAGTAAAATGCTGTAGCTTCAGTAGGCAGCAGTCCCAGTCAACCCAGAGCAGAATCAAACTGTCACAAAAACACCTGACCTGACACATGTCAACCGCCGTCCGACCCCTGTGGATATGTAGGCCGGTGTCTGGTATTCATCTGTTCATTTAATGCAGCTTTAATTCATTATGGCTGATCTCCTCAAATGTTATTGGGTAACTGATAGCTGGTGGTCACAGCACACACAGCAGCGGTGGGAATTTGAGAGCAGTAGAAAGCTGCGTCATACAGACTCATCTGTGACGACTGTGAAACTTACTCACACCCAGATCAAAGACAATAAGAGAAAGGAGAGGACATTATACTATGATACAAACCATACATGTGTGTCTGCTCGGGGTGATCCGTTGCAGAATAATTCAGAAGTGCAGACAACCCAAAATATATAATGAGCTATGTCTTCTTTGTTGGTATTAGGGCTGGGTGATATGGCTAAATAATATTTTTGATATTTTAAAGCTGTTCTGCGATATGCAATATATGCAATATACACATTTTCTCTAGTAACATACTGTAAATTCTCAAACAGTGAAAACACATTATTATTCTGTAGAATATGATGAATTGCTGTTGAATAAACTACACTGAAATAAGAGAACTGTTGGACCAACTTGAAAAGAAAACTTCTTAGCCCAAATAAAGTAAGTTTTTTAAGCTGGTGACTAAACGTTTTTCAGTGTGGTTGTATATGAAAAACACAATTTTTCGCAAATGTATGTAAGTTTTTTTGAAGGTCAAGTTAACAAGTTAATTCATACAATGTCTTTGAGAATTATTTGAAATAACTCAATTTATTTGTTTTACTAAATTAAGTATTTTTTAATTCTTTTTTTCAGTGTACCCAACAGTATAAAGCTGCTAAAATTAGCAAAACCTAGTAGTAAAATGCAACATACTCTTTAATACAGAGGTAATATTTTTGCATAAATGTAAAATAATAGTAAAACAAAACAGAAAATCAAATATCACAATGTTTTTTTTGTTTTTTTTGTTTTTTTTTTACCAAATATCTCAATATTGATATTGTGACAATATTGTAGGGAGGTCTGTTGATGCTTTCACAAAACATTAACACAATGAGATTTTAATATTTGAGAAATGAGTCACCTCCTCAGTGAAATTGTCCAGATTTCTGGCCTTGCTCACAGTGGAGCCACTAGTAATGATTTGTGATGAAAAAAAACACTGAGCTGTGTTTTAATAGCTGTGTGTGTGGGCACGTACATGTGGCAGAATGGTCTATACAGGCACACATTTGCAGTCCTTGAAAAACAGAGGTTAAGCCATGAGTTCTTTGATTTGGTTCTTTCTCTTATTTCTGAGAGGACATTCACAAGGCTGCCGGCCTATTCACGCGCAGAAAGCCCACACATATCAAAACGTCAGCACTTGCTCGGTGCCGTGTTGAACTGAGCAAAGATCCATGAGTTGCTGTGTTTTCTTGCCGTCGATTCATGCCTTGAATGCATAAAGTGGGGGAGAGAGGGCGAGAGAGAGGGATGAATAAATAAGTGAAGTGGGTTGGAGAAAAAAAAGAAAAAAACGACCAGAGCGGTTTTTATTCCATGTTCCTTTTAAATCTTTGGGCAGTAAGAATCAGATAAATTAATAATAACGCAAGGTTTGGTTTGCCTTCTCCTCCCCTACCCCACCTCTTTGCTCTGGGTGCTTTCACCCCCCTTGTGTGTATTTTTGAAAATCGTCTTCATTGCTACAGACCGCTTCAATAATTCACATGAAAGTTTTAAAGCGCAGTATGATCTTGAGAACATTCAGTCTGAGAGGAGCCAAAGAAATAATTAAAGTTTCCCATGTTTTCAGTTCGGGTGTTTCCTCACCGCGCACCAGTGTCGGGAAGTCTAACCCTGACTGTAAAAAGACAAATACAGCCACGGTGTGAACACATATTGATTCTGCAAAGGGCCTGTGAGGCAAAGATTAATTATTTTTATAGTGGAAATGAAACCAAACCATTCAGGGACAGGCTGTTGTTACGGAAAGAAGTGCTGGTCAAAAAAAGAGAACGTGACAGGGAGATTTCTGGCTTCTATATCACCTGATTGGAAAAGTTATTTTATGGTCTGTTTTGGCTTCTTTAACTTTTTCAACTTTTCTCTGAGAAAATACAACAATCTCTTTATGACCCTTCATCTTAATCCAGTGGTTCCCAAACTTTTTCGGGCAGGCTCCCCTTGCAGAAGGCAAAAAAAAAAAGTTCATGCCATCACTCCATAATTACTATCAATAATTGGGGAGGTAACTGATAAAATGTTTGTTTATGTCCCCGACATGAATCATATTAATTCAACTTTGTTTCACTTTGTTTCCACTGTTTAATTCATCCTCAGCACTCCATCTTATTAATTCATCTGTTCTATATTTTTATTTTGTCTCTTCAGCCAATCCAATCAGTCAAGAGGGACTCTTGACTGAACTGAACTGAACTCTTATTCTTTGTATTTGACCCAGGTCTTTGTCATGAAACCGGTTGGGATCTCCTTGTATGAATGCACCCTCCAAATATTTTAGCCAGTACCATGACAAAAGAATACTTTTACCTCCCCGTCTCTCAGCGGCTGTGATTCAAAATTCTGCACACAGTTTGGTGCTAAAGACGGCCGGCTTATTATTGTGCAAGAGTGCTGCATTAAGCCGTGAATACATCACTGTGGACAAGGATGGGAGTTTTGTTAAACACTCTTCAAGAGCAGGGTTAGTATCCGATCTGCCTACAATCCCCACACAATAAAGACGACTTTGTTGTACATTTCTGACACTTAGTGCAGAGTGTGTGACTTTGCGGAGCAGCGTAGTTATTTAACAAAAAATGACACATCACCGCCACCGCCGGACTTCAACGTTACAAAGAGAAAGCAAACATTTTTAAAGTGTCCCGGATAGAATATTAATGACTGTTTCTGGCAAAGTTAGCTTTAACTTGTGGGATGAAGTCAGTAAGTCATGATGTTGGGAAACTTAATATAATAGTCTGACATTTCGGGAAACACTTGATGACCTTTTTGCAGAGAAGCAGATGAGAAGATTGATACCACGCTCAGATCTGATCTGTCTGTTAAATATAAGGCTACAGCTTATTACTTAAATGTAAACAGGCGACTTATCATTTTATAAATCAGATAAAAATATTATAGTGAGTTTTAAAGGTTCTGATAGGCGCGCTGTTTTCCCTTTGGACTGTCTACATGCATCCATCTTGTTAGGTTTTGTTGCATCTTTTACGTCTAGTTATGTCTTTTTTTGTCATGGTACTTCTACGTCTTGTTACATCTTTTACATTTTGTTAACATTTTTTATCCTCTTACATCTTTTACATCTTGTTACCCCTTTTACGCTGATTTTCATTTTCTTGCATCCTTTTTGTCTCATTATGCCCAGCATGTGTGATACGCCAAGGAATCGTCTTTCCCTCAAATGTATTCAAACTGAAGTAACAAGTCTGTTTCGAAAAGTAGAGAGTACAGATATTTGCCTTAAAAGAAGAAAGTTGCCAGAAGAATAAACACTCAAGTAAAGTACAGATACCTGGAAATTCTACGTATTTAAATACAGCAATTAAATATTTGTTGTTTGTTACCTCCCATCTCTGGACACATGTTGAAGTTGTTGTTTTTCCTGCATAACTCTCTATGAGCTGCTAACAAATACTGTAAAATAATGTTCTTACATCAGAACATATCTTAGAACATTTTTATCCACTATGTAAAAGAACTAGACTCTTAGCATCTCAAAACCAGAGATTTACAGAACAATTAAGTGATATTAAATACAGACAGAGGAGAAAGTTTTAAAGGTCTGCAGAAACTTCCTTCAGGTTGCAGAGTGGATGTTGTGTGCTCACTGGCACACATATCTCCAAACTGCACACCCTCCTCATGCATCTGTTACGTGCGCTGTCCGCACAGATAAGGAGATGAGCGTGTGTAACTGAGAATACAACAACCTGGATAACAGAAGGTGCTCTTCTGCCAAATAGCCCCCCTGCTGTGACCAGTCAGGGCATTAACAGCCGTAAGGAAGGAGGTGCGCATAAATGTGTCTCTCAGCTCACGGCATGTTTAGCCAAGAGAGGCGGGCAAATTTAGCTTCTTCTTATTTCTCCTGCAGCCCCGCAGATGAATTGTGAGTGATATTCCTCTATCGCCTCCACATATGGAAATAAATGGGCCCGGGTTACAGTATATGTTCGTGTATGAAATTGCTTCTACAGTAGGTCTGTGTGTTGGGATAATAGCCCTCCTATATTCCTACTGTATAGTAACTCCTGTCAAAGTGACAAAAAGCACCTCTGCTCACCCTGCTGCTGATGTTGCAGATGCGAGCCTCAGGTTTTATTTCTCCGAGAGAGAGGAGAGAAGAGGAGAGGAGGGGCGTGGGGGGGTAGAAATGGAAATAGGTGTAAACATGGAAATATAAATAAACTGCAACCTCTGGGGCTCCACCACCCACCATCTCCTCTGCTCTGCATCTGCTTACACCTCCAATGAACTTTGTTATTTATCCTCCTATTTATTTACTATTATTATCATGTTTTATCTCCGCTCCAACACTGTTCCTCCGGTCCCTCGAAATGCCGCTGGTAGCCGTTAAGGTCAGGGATGCTGGTCCTTTTGTTTAGACAGCCGCCATCGCTGCCGCATCCCCCTCTGTGCCTTCATCTCTACATCCTCCTGCCCCTCCTCCTCCTCCTCCTTGCCTCAGGGATACTCTGAATAACTCTGTTTGTCGATACTGGAGGAAGACTGAATTAGACACACAACAGCGAATAATCATCTTTGTAATGAATTACAAGACTAAGCAACTTTTTGTGTCTCTGTAATGCTGGTTTTCAAGACACACACAGTAGTGGAAGAAGTGGTTAGATTCTTACTTATATTACGCTAAAAGTACTCTATTACAAGTACAGTAAAAATCCTGCATTCAGAGCATTACTTAAAGGCAGAGTGTGCTATTCTAATCCAATACACTTTTTATCAAATTTAATTTGAACTCCCTGTTCTGTGTGTTCTGTGTGTGTGACCGAGTCACACAACACTATTCCAGTCAATCAGTAACAGCAGGACGGGGAGTAGAAGAGGGAGTACGAGGAGAGCGAGACTGACTGTAAACTGACTGGTGTGTTTACCCCAAAGGCGAAGCAAATATTCGCCTCTCATTACCCGCGCAAGTTTGATCGCCAGATCATTTTGGCAACATTTATAGTTATTCGCACCGCTCGTGTGAGTGTGTTCACTCACGCCGAACGGGCAGCTGTAAGCTAATGAGCAACATGCTAACAGCCTGTGAGCCCCGGCCAGCAGGCACCAGCTGTGTATGTGTGTGCTCTTGTGTATGAGCCTCTGACAGCGCTCACCAGAGAAACCGGGTTCTTTTTTTTTGTCCCTCCTGTCTCTCTTCTTTCCCCCCCTTCTCCCTATACTGTACGTTCGCAAAGTAACTTTAAAATACATGTGAATACAGCAGTGAATACAGACAGAGAGAGACTAATTTGGGTACAGTTCGTGGGTCGCTGCTGCAGACAGGTTGAGAGGCAGGAGTGAAGATAAATCTGCTTTTTTAATCCCAAAAGTTTGAAACTCTAATCAACTCTGAGCTGTCCTCTTGCTCAGTAAAGAAATCAGCATCAGAGTAAAGTCAGTGTGTGTCCTCCTTCGGGCTGCAGACGCACTAGATTCCTCCCTATTGCTCAGTTATCGCTTCCTTGGCAATGCACATTCACAAATTTGAGGGGCGGAGCTTCTGAAGGAGCAGTGAGTTCAAATATCAACTGCCTTTCTCCAGCATGACTCACCTCACCTTTAAGGAAGAGTAAAGTCCCACATCAAGGTGTTGAACTTAATGGCTGGACCAGTTCTGAGCTGACAGGATGCAACAAGCTCGACTCCCGCAGGAAGAGGGAGGATGGACTGTTTACATCGATAATGGTGTGTGTAGCATGAAGGAACTACAACTCTCATTTCATTGTGTAATGATAATAAATGAGCTTGATACCATGATAAAAGTACTGATAAAACGGTCCCTGTCAGTGCTTTATTATTATATATGATGTTTTGGGGTTGATATTACTGCTGCATTAATATGTATAGTATGTTGCACTGTACTGCTTTAGATGTTTATGCTTTGGCTCATTTTAACTCTTTACCTTTATAGACTGCTGAGTAGTTTAAAGTTTCTACAGTGGTGCAAAAATCTCCACACAAGCGCCCTCCATCTGCATGCATAAATCATCTGATTTCATGGAGAATTCGACCAGGTTGCAGGCATTAAGAATAAATATATAGAAATAGCTTCATCTTCTGTTGCTACAAAGGTCATATAGAGGCATCAGTGCTAAACCGAAACTGTTTCATAGCCAGTTAAAAACTGCTTATACGTGAGTCTGTGCTCGATCTGCAGCAATGCATCACAATCATCCTGTGTTTGTGACGTCTCTACCTGTTGTCAGCTTTGTGACAATGCATTGTCAACCTAATCCAAGAGGGCTGACGTAGGACACGCTTCTCGACCCATAAAGGAACACTTAATTCTTCAGCTTGTCAGAAACCATCAAAATCACTGCATTTGGAGATACATGCTGTTCACTGGACAGGAATGGAATGAAAAATTGGATTCTGAACTGGTAACTAAACAAGTGTAGTGGAGTAAAAAGTACAATATTTGCTCTGAGGTGTAATGGAATAGAAGCATGAAGTGGCATACAATGGAAATACACTCTTAGAAACAAGGGTTCCAAAAGGGTTCTTCCTGGGGCTGAGGTTCTACCCAGAACCATTTGCTTCTGAACTTTTTTTTTTTTGGTGAGAGAATTTGTCAAGGGTTCTTTGTAAGACTAAGGGTTCCATTAAGAAACTTTTTCATCCAAAGAACCCATTTTTTAATGATTGTTGAGATCCCTGAAGAACTGTTTCATCCAGTCAAGATTCTTGTGTGCCATAATATAAAATCGTTCTTGGTAGAACCTCCTGCGTGGATTCTAGTTAAACCCTTAAAATATAAAAAGGTTTTGGTAGAACCCTCTGAGAGGGTTCTTGTTGGCACCCTGCTCTCTGTAGAACCTCTCATATGGGGCCATGGATGAAATCTTTCATAGATGGGCAGGGGTATGACCCTTTATTTTCGGTTCTAGGTTCAATTTTCTGAAAGGGTTCCGAGTGGAAACTCTATAAAAGGTTCCAACAAGAACCATAAAGGTTTCTCCTTTAGGGAAAAGTCAAATATTCTTGTAGTTAGGACCTTTATTTCCTAACCTTGAATAGTACCTTGAATTTGCACTGTACTACTGACAAACAGCAACAATTCTACATTCACACACACGGTGTCCACAGTTTTTCACTCCGCTCTCCACTGCAGAGCTGCATGATGAAATTTGCATGTGCTCATTTAGCCAATCAGGACAAGCCCAGTGTTTCCCATGGTGCCCCGTATGCCTGCAAGTCTAATAGAGTCAGTCAGAGGCTCTATCTGTGCTGCGAGGTTAGCTATAATGCACACTTTCAGTCTTTGTTGTAATGCGTATCAGTGCATGAAAGACTGCGGATCTGTACCGCATGCAAGTGTGTCTGCTCCTCTCTCTAAACAGCAGGGGGTGGGTGGGGGCTGTCATGAAAGCCTCATGTTTTCATGTTTCACCTTCCTGCATGTGAGCAAAGTGTGAAGGTGACATGCGAGACCTTGTGCTTTGCATACTGTAACAAGTTGCCTTAAATGTGATGCAGTAATGTAGTAATCTCTCCTCACATCTCTCAGTGTGTTTGTAACTGACAACTGTTATCTGAAGATGGAGGGAGTGTGCAAGAAATTCATTTGTCTCTTAAACTTTTATGAGGCTTGTGGAAAATTATGTTTGCATATTGTTATTATCATGCTAATATTGTGATCACCGTCAACACAGGCTGCTGTAATCAGGGGTCCAAGCACTGACTGTGCTCCACTGGTTAAAACATGGTTAAAACTTTGAAAAGAAACAATAAAATATTACTTTACTTTAATTTTGGACTTGGACATTTTATCACAATCAGGTAAATCCTGCTTTCATATGCTTTAAAACTTTGTGCAGTGAGACAATTTTCAAAAGTGTAAAAAAAAAATAAGACAGCGCTGTCATCTGGCTAAAAAAGTAATGTTTTCTTCAGATCCTTAAAGCTGACATTTGATATACTCGAACCCATCAATTTGTCATAACCTCCTGTGGGGTCCCTCTGGGGGCTCTAGAGGTGCTAAACAGCCGTTAAGTTCACCTTTGCCTCGGGCTAGTTCTATTCTGAACTCTCAGAAAGATGTAAAATGGATCCATCCAAATGTGCTTCATGGAATTTTAGTCTGAAAAACTGAAAATTACGATGGGTGTGAAGTTAACAGTTTCAAAGTGCTGTGACTTTACTGAAGCTTCTGGCTGTGACCAGCAGCTCTACACTGTAGGTCGCTCCATCGGTCTGCCGGTTGGTCCACAAAAATATCTGATGAAAAACTCCTTGTACTTCTGGTCATTCCTCACTTTGATGAATAAAAGAATAAAGTTGAGGAGCCTCAGTTGGTCCTACTTAATACAACATAAATCTGTGCAGAGAGAAGATCTTGGTGCAGCGGGTACAGATGAGCACAGCTCATACCAAAAGCTTAACGATACAATAGAAACACTCAGTTTTATATCCTATTTCCCACATCATACGGAATCATGTATCATCAGGACACTAGACAGGAGGGTGCTGCACTACATAAGCAACAATGTCAATATCACAAATGCTGTTATGCAAGGCTCAACATATCTGTGTACCAGACAGGCTGGTATTCCAAAGATAAAACATGAAACGTTATAATCTGAAGGGCACTGAGGTCTCTCAGTTCAACCACATTCAGGCTTAATTATACATCAGGCACTTTTACTCATTAATTCTCTGACAGTATCCTATCCTTTGGTGGCCAAAGTTTTTTACGCCCTAAGAGGCTGAAATTTGGCATGAAGGCCAACTGTGTGTCTGGCAGTGAAAGAGTGTGTCCGTGTTCATGCCAATTGGCTAAAAGTGTGCGTGGCTATGGGAGTGGCTTATCTCAAAAAGGTGCATAACTTCCAAATGGATTCAGACTTTTGCATAACTTCTAAATGGATTACTGTATCGTGACCGAACAGTTTGTGGTAGGATCTGGTGGGTGTTATTAGTGGACTCTGCAGAGCTCATTTTTCATTTAAACTTTAGCCACGCCCCCTGACATAACTTATGAGCTGTTTGTAGACACTTGTGGGATGCATCACTGGATTTAGCAGAGTTCCTTTTTCATTGGTGAAGGCCTGTACTTTAGCCACGCCTTCTTTCATAACTCATGATTCATTTGTCATACAACCTTGCAGCAGGCATCACTGGACTTGGCAGGGATGTCCTTTTTTCCTTGGTGTGGCTTAATCTCACTCCTTATAATTCAGCCATAGATGTCAAGTGGCTGTATGTATGTGTGTGTGAATGCATGCACACGTTGATGCACATTTGTATGTTGCATTAGCTGGACACAGCTATTGTGAATTTGCACTTGTTCTGCTTCAAGAGACTTTCTGCCATATCCTACAAACTTTCAAATAGAAATATTGATTTTTTTTTCCTCCTCTACATTCATCTGATGTCTGAGTATTTTGCAGAATCTGATTCTACATTTCAACACGAGGCTCATAAAATTGCATTTCTTGGGGAATAATCATTTACCTCCAGGTCATCTTGCATCCACTTCAATGAAGCAAGACATATTCTGCATTACCTAAACAATTTTTGATACACTTTTCAATCTACAGAGTAGAGTTTATCATTTTCAACTGATCTGACAGCAGAAAAATCCCCAAAGCTAGTTTTTTATTTGACAAAAAAATTAAACTGTACTCCTGTTCAGTTATGTAAGGTACTTATATAGTGTATCTTTATATAATGTCATAGTATTGACACTTTTACCAAAGTAAAGTATTTCTGTGCTTCTTTTGAACACTTTTTCTTTGACAAAATGATCATGCTACTGGAGTAATGAATCTCCTAAGGCTGGACGGATGTTAAAGATATTACTGTGCTGATTACACATTTCTTCCCCTTGTTATTTTTTATTTTATCTGTTTTCTTAAATCATGTAAATCAAAGATAACAAATGACTCTGAAGCAGAGACCGCTGTGTTATAAATCATGTGAACACTCTTCATCAAACCATAATTAGTTTTCTCCAAAAGGAAAGCTTGTATATTACAGAACGCTTGTAAAAAGAACAGGCAGCCATGTCGTGATTGTAATCAGAGAAAGTTAAAACACCTCCAGTTTAATTACCGCTTTGAATCCTGGCTGTGCAATAAAAGGTGCTGCCTGAGTCAAACAACATTATTTATACAGGATCTACAGACAGAAGCACATGGGTTAAAATAAGCAGTAAACTCTCAGCTGTAAACTCTTCAGTCATACACGCTGTAGTTAGAGTTGATTGAAGGATCTCTCCAAGGTCATGGAAAACTGTGTGCTGCAAACACGCTGATTGTTTACAGTTTACAGTGTCAGGGATTACTTTACCTGTTCAGAATTTAATCCCCTACACAGAAAAGAAAATGAATGAAAATAAGTTTGACTAAAACATCAAGGAGAGGTCCTCCTCTGCCCTGTGGGGAAAGTATCGATATTCAGCCTTCAAATGGGGGGAAACAAATTAAAGTCTGTGTGGTGGTGGACTAAAGGGGGTAAAATGCCCTCTAGGATGCCATTTCAAGTAAAGTGTACTCTAGGGCATCCTACATTCTCGAAAATTATTTGGTTTGTACATGTGTCCGATTAAATAGCTGAAAACATGAACATACTGAACAGCTGAATTGTGGAGTTAGACCATAAATGACTCAGTCTTTTGCTGACTGAGAGGAACAAGTTGATTCTCAGGGACGTTACCGTCCTGGATGGATCAAATATGTCTGTCCAATAAAGCTGCTAAATGCATCATTTTTCAGGTCATGATGGCGTTTGACTCTTGAGACAGCACGGGCATGCCCCCAGAATTTCAGAGCAGAGAAAACCGCTTATTTTTTTTCCTGATTTTGAAACCAAATTTTATAGGCTTTGTGATTTTTTTTAATCATTCAAATTTGGCTCGGTGGTTAATACGTTTTTCTGTGATGTTACACACGCAGAACACACATTTATTGTTGCTTTACACAGATTTTACGTCTTAAGAGACATAGTACAGACAAGTTTTCAGTGGTTTAAAATTATACAGGAATGTCTGCTTTCTTAATAACTGTAGTAAATGTAATATATTAAAGTATCACCACAAGCCCCTGGTAGATTAGCATATCTTATATAAAACAAAACTATTTGGTCAATTGATAAACGGCAGGCTCACTGCAAAGACCTGCATAGGTTGTACACAATGCTGCATTGTGTACTTGTACTGAACTTGACCGCTCGCCTTTACAATGTGATGGTCGCAGTACTATCAAGGCCAACGCTAAAATAGGGTATGGGGAAATACAAAAGCCCTCCATAATGGTAGTGCACTAAAAATCCATTATCCCCTCACAATGAGCAACAATAATTTATGTGAACATTTTCTGCTAAATGTGATGTTTTACTGATGGAGCTTTGAGTGCAGGGTCAGCGGCAGAGCAGCTGGCAGACATTCAGTCTCTGAGTAGAGGACACGTCAGCAGGAGGGATGGGAGCTTTAAAGGAACAGTTAGATGTTTTTTGGGCGGGTAAACGTGCGTTTTGATGCAAAGGTATATGTACCAGCATTGCAAATCACATTCTTTTTCTTTTAACTTTTAGTATGTAGTGCAGCTGCCCTTAAAAAGCATGTACTGTTGTATGTTGTTTGCATACAATTGGGACATGCTGCTTCCTAATATCATGGCACCCTGAACTTTGACCCTCTTGCTCATACACTCTTCACAAAGGATTGTGGGACAGAATAGCCAGGAAAACATGCTGGCTTGCATACCGCAAAATGTGACCGGCTGCAGTAGGACATCCTGGAATTTTTGGCATACTGCATTTGTATGACATGAGAAAACAATTCTATGAAGCATCGTTTCCTAAACTCAGGGCTGTGACGCAAAATGGGTATCTGATCCATTTTTTTTTCTGGACTGCCAACTGGCAAAGCAAAACTCACACCTTTGTTTACTTCAAATGCTGAATGAATGCTGAGTTTGTTTAAATGTCATATTACTAAATATTATTGGCTAGTGTTCAACATATAAATTATGTTGTAGTCATGTATAAATAATACGTTTGAATGACGCTGCTTCTGACATACTGATGCTGACATACATACTCTCCCTTAAATATCAGTCACATACATCAAAAACAACACGTTACTGGTTAAGATAACCATTATATGAGATTGTAACATGCATGCAATGATGAAATTGACCTAAGCCCCACCCCTTTTTGCTCTGTGCTCCAATGACAGTTGAGCAAGTTTGGTACCTTGGCCAACATTCTCCTTTTCCTGTTTCTTGTACTTAGACATGCTATGTGCAAGGCTCATCTATGTTTGAAAGAAAGCCAAATTTTGAAGATGGTTAAAAGACGTTGCTGTGCCACCTGTAAAAGTAACATATTAAATTCGGAAAATTGCTAGCTAATCTACATTAATCATGAACTAGCTAATTAGCTCGAGTTTTGCTAACACTCGCTAGCATTTTTCCAGTTTTAGCTAACTTATGATGTGAACCTATGTATTACTTTTACAGGAAATGGAGAAGGTCGACCAAGGTACGTTTGCTCAACTGTTATTGGAGATTGCACAGAGCAAAAAAGACGGGGGTGGGACCCACACCATCATGATATCAGTGTTATATTTTAAACCATCGGCTGCATTGCTCCGTAAATAGTGGCATCAACATTTAAAAACCCATACTGGTCGATCACCACACAGCTAATTTAATTATTGTAGTAATGTACTTTCAGAATGAAATAATGTCATTTCGTACATGTTTCCGTACACAACAAACTCATGGTTGTGTTTTTTTTTAACTGTAGTTAATAAATGTAGATGTATGCAGCAGTTTATGGTGTATTTTTGCACTGTTGGGTCCCGGGGAGACACCAAGTTTCTCTTTTGGGTCTTAAGCTGAAAAAGTTTGGGAACCCCTACTATAAAGGAGTGCTGTGAGTTACAGAAAGTTTGGAACTGAACTGAACTACGGCACCTTCCTGCATGAAATAAAAATCCAAGCGCATCGACATGTAGATCAGAAAGTAGTCTTTTTTTTTTTAACTTTCACCTCTATAGCAGACATGAAGGTGATCCAGACATGCTCTAGATCAAAGCCACCCAGTCTGTGTGAAGATCCAGCACATTTCACTTGTCTGAAAGTGATGGCTTTCAAATCCACCCGTGTCTGCTGAACTCTGCTGTCAGACCGGATTCCAACATACAACAGGGATAACCTATTTAGAGAATAATCCTCGTCTCATAAAACACATTTATGTGTCACCCATGGTCTGAACCATTTGGGAGGTTTGGGCCGTCTGGGCTCGGCGCGTGAGAGATGATATTGCACTTAACATGGTTTTGTTCCCCGTGGTGACATATTCTTAGCTGACATCCTGTCATGGATTTACTCCACGTGATTACATTTTTACTGCAGCCCATCTTCTCTCCTCACTTGACCTCCTAAATAAAGCATCCCGAGAGCTCAATCCATTAATGTCATTCAAGCACACAAATATCTTGTGACAGTTCCAGAAATGGGCTTTTAAAATGTAATTGTTATTGAGGTACACCATTATATTATTTGCTTTAGGTGTACAGCCACAATTTCTCTGATTGAGTGGGTGAAAACCTTTTTTTTTTTTTAAATTGCTCAGTAAATTTGTTTTTCTTCATTTAAAACCTAATTTATTCAACAGTCTTCCCCAGCTGTTTACCCTCAAACAGTTTCATTAATGTCAGTGGAGAGCTTTACTGTCACATAATGGTCTACGCGCTCTCTCCGAGCTTCATCTACGCTCACAAAATTACAGTTCTGGGGCAAAAACATTTTTTGGGTCAAATTAAAGAATCTGCTTCTGTATCAGCTTTCAAAGCCCATGTCAATTAATCTGCAGTAAATATTTAATGCTTCCGGTATCTTTCGTCACGCAATCATCGGGATTCTCATTTGTTTTTCTGCCTTCAGAAACTCAAACTAATTCAGCACGACTAATTACTTTCTCTCTCATGCTTCTGGACGCCTCTGAGCAGCCGTTTCTTCGACGCCGATTGTGTTTTTTTAATAACAAATGGATCTATAAGTAAAGATTGGAGGCTAGTAGCCTACCAGGGTTTGTAGTGATGAACAAGTCCTGACAGCCTTATTGAGCGATATATATTGTTTTCTGGGACATCGGACGATTTCATCTGGCGAGTATTGTGAGGGAATGATTAAAGGGAAGACACCACTGAGACTTGTATCTGAACACAGAGTTATGAAGGCACTCTGACACATCTGAGGAACACCTTTGAGCATCAGAGGGGCCCAGAGGTCGTGCTGTGCTGTACTCTTAATTATTTTCTTGATTAATGTCCCAGTCCTCCATATTTAAAGGTATGAATCACATCTGAAACTCGGATCTGAGCAGATTCACTTGTGTAAAAAAGACTTGATGCTTATTACCATCACACTCCTTTTGGGAGATTCCTTTACATAGGCAGCTGGCAGAAACCCTGTTGACATGACTACGACATCAAACAGACCTGAATATCATCTCTCCACCCTTTTCCCTGAAGTCTTCATGTCACATGAACTTTCTATAATGGGTATGATGAAATATAGGACGCATGGAAATAATGGGAGCTTCCTTCCTTTGCCTTAAGGAAGTCTTGTGTAACTTTTAAAAGACGAAAGAACACAATATTCCTCAAATGAAAAATTAAAGGCATAATATGGAACATTTTCTTGACAAGCAATGTATAGACTCATGTACACATAATCCTTTCAGTCATCACTTATGAGCCATTAGAAGTGCATGGTGGTTGCTGCCCTCTGCCTGTATTTTTTTTTTTTTTATTTCCCCATTATTTTGCTGTGTTTGAGACACTTTACCAACCCAAAACATCGGTATTTGCCATCCTGGATTTGAGACTCAACAATCAACTGTCTTTGTGGCAAGTCCTACTGACTCTACCTTTAAATTTACACCAACAAAACCCACTTCAGTGCACTCAGTGGTTTTGCTGCTATAGCCTCACTTGGACCAATGTTAGTGAACTTAAAATAGATGTTGCTGTGTAACTGACATTACTGAAGTAGCTCAATGGCTTTACAATATAGTCATAAAAGTAAAACAAAAAGAAAAATAAACCATACCTCACCACGAGGTTGTTTCCTTTCCTGAATCACTCCTGATTTGTGTGCCTATGACAGTACACCTACTTCCCACCGTTTTATTTGGATGTCTGAATTTGCAGTGAGTGACATTTATGCAATATTTTGTGCCCTCAAAAATTCCCACAGTGAAACGAAAATTCCGGTAATTGTGATTATTTAAAATATCCAAAATTACTACTATTGGTTGTGGGGAGTAGTGAATTAAAGGAGGTCAAACACAGCTGTGTTTGTTGTACTTTTCCCCTCCTTCTCCATCAGACTACCTAATGATGACGTCTTTAAGCCTGACTAAAAATCAGGGGAAATTCAGTATACGTTATGTTGTAATTAGCACATTTGGCCACAGTGGGCGCTGTTCAGCAAATTCATTTATCACCTCCATTTAAACATGTTGATATTCGTGATCTTTTTTATTACTTTGGTCTTGTTTTAGTGAATCTTGGTTATTCGCACAGTGAGAGCTGCAGCAGCATTGTCATGGGTTGTGTTTTGCTGGTCACTTTCTGTTTTATTTTGTAGCATTTTCCCCTTGTGTGTCTTTGTTGTTCCTGTCTTTTACTGTCATGGTTTGGAGTTTTCTTAGTCACTTCCTGTTTTATTTTGTAGTCTTGATCCTCCTTCATGTGTCTTGTCTTTACTTCCTGTCTTTGTTCTTTTCCCGCTCTTTTCTGATTATTGATTTGGTTCACCTGTTGTTGTCCACCCACCTGTGTCTGATTACTTTCCTGTCTATTTAGTCCCTGTGTGTCTCTTTGTCTTTGTCAGTTCGTGTGTTGTACTTGGTGTTAAGTTCCAGTGTCTTTCCAGTGTTTCTTCCAGTGTTTTTTGGATTTACCTTTTGTGGATTATTTGGATTTTACTTGGTTTAGTTTTGTCTTTTTGGATCCCTTTGCTCAAGTAAGCCTGTGTTTGAGTTTCCTTTTGTTTTATAATTAAATCATCTTTGAACTCTGCACCCGTGTTCCTGTCTGCATTTTGGGTCCACACCTCTAGTGTTTCCAGTGACTTTGCACCACACGTAACAAGCATAAGATTTAATTCTCTTAACTGCCATCAGTCTCAGTGTAGTATTTTTCTTTTAGTTGACATTAACAGACCAGATTTAGAGGCATCTAGTGGTGAGCTTGCAGATTTGTCCAACCCTCCACCTCCAAATGTGTAGAAGAAAGTACGGTGGTCACGAAACTTAAAAACAATACAGAAACATGAAAGTCCATACCTTGTTTTGTCTGTTCTGGGCTACTGTAGAAACATGGTGATGTGGTGATGGAAGACGACCCGCAGATAAACAGCTCATTCTAAGGTAATGAAACCTTCAAATATAACTGTCGTGTTTTTATGGCCACGGAGGAGCAGAGTACAAATGAAGACATGATCTTAACTGCAGCATGTTGATGATGTATATTTGTTCTCGTGTGTTTATAGTTTTCTCCTTACAGTCATTTTCTGAGAACAGCCTTTTTTCACACAGTCTTGCCCACGGACTTGACTCACGCCCCCACTCACTCCTGCAGAGCAGAAATTTGTGTTGAAATTCACATGCGTCGGCTCTGCCAAGAGCCGTGCAAGAACTCCTCTATGGTCGGCAGATGTCAGCGACCTCTCTGTGCTCTCCCCTCTGTCCTGACCCCACTGTGTAGGGTGCGTTAAAGGTCGACAGTGTTGACTGACGATTATCCCTCGCCTCATTCATTGTCAGAGATTATCTTTCTGCTCCGGTGCCTCCCCATCACAAGTTACTACTGTTACTACAGTGTTTTCCTGCATTGGTGGTTTTGTGCATTTTATATCCATTTTAAGTTCCCCATTTTGTGTTTTTTTAAATTATTTTTTGAGTTTCCAAACAACTGATAGATGACACAACGTATCTGAAGTCTCAGCTCAGATTTTAAATCAATATAAAACGGAACAAATTTGTAAAAAAGAAGATCAGAAAAATGAAAATACACAGAAAAGGGAGAATTCATCACATGTGAGGAATAAGACGTCAATGAGCTACATGTCAAGTATAAAAACAAATGTACATACACATACATACATATGTAGTTGAGTGCACAATGATAATAGACAATAAGTTAATCATGTCTTTTGGATGTGGCCCTCCCACCCCCATATGTCATATGTCCGCATCTTTTACATAACCTATAAAGTTGAGGTCGGGGAGTCCAAGCATCTGCTCTTTCGCCTTCTGTCTGTAAAGCCTGAAGCGTTGGTGGTAATTACATCTGAGTTATAACAAGTAACTGTTCTAACACTATCAAAGAGGAGTTTGATTTTAATACAATAGAGATATTGGGGAAAATGTGCATAGTTTAATACCATATACACATTATAAAGTAGCATCCATTGGGGGAATTTACAAAAACAGCTAGATCTGCATGTTTTTATCTGTAATTTCAGTTTCATTGCTTCTGGCATTTCATTTTATGTTAATCTATAACAATTCTGAAAATATGTGCTGATGAGGCTCCAGTTCTCTGGGGCCTGAAATACAATGAATTTTGTTTATGATGGAAAAGCTGGAATGAAACAATGAGAAGAAGTGATATGGAAAGGGTGAGAGGAGGAGACAGTTACAGTAAAGCTGCTCTGACATGTGATCATTAATTATTCAACCTCATTACATCCATGTTTTTTGGCACAGTATAATCCCAAGTTGTTGTACCCATCACAGAGTGCAAGCCATTAGTGTAGCACAATAAATAAAACAGCCTCTCTGTCATGAGCATGCCTCTTTACATTGAAAGAAGATTAAGATGATGCACTATTGCAAAGATATTTACCACACGATTTTGCCTCACCTATAGGAAACTGCAAGAAGCCAAAGCTTTCAAAGTTTTTTTTCAAGTTAAAGTTTGTTTGCAGACTGCTGGTCTCACATTCATCAGAGATTCCAACAGATGTTAACATGTGCAACAAAATTACACATTTTAAGGGATTTAGATTTAGCAAAACAAGTTTTCTTTTAGTAACAAAGAATAAATAAAATGCTATAAATGCACACAGACATTTTCCGGCTACGTTACAACTTACCATATTCACACTGCAGCCATGACGCCACACTCAGAATGGGAATCTCAAATGTTGTGCTGCTGTGTTCCAGTTTGCAAGTTCAGTCAGACAACTCACGTTTAGAATGTTTATTCAGCAGCAGAACATGATTTGAGTTTGGCGTCTAGGCTCCGACTTCATCACTCCCCGCAGCTTATGTTACGTAGAGATAAGGGGAGTGATGAGCAAATCTTGAACCCCCCGTCGGAGCCTGCAGGTGGATGCTGGGGTGGTGGTGGGGTTAAAGAGCAGGCAGCAACGCTAGTGCGGGGCGACACGCATAGGCAGGCAGAGGGAGGAATGGGAGGATCAGCAGTTTAAATAGACCGCGAGATTGGAAGTGTGCGTTTGGTATGTAGTATTACAGAATGAGGTATGTCACGTGAGGTTGGCGTAGCAGCTCGAGTTGACTGCCTGAACTAGCTCGCAGGCGTCGCCACATTTGTATTAAATCCAACAAATTATTAACATTTTACCCACTTCCTGATTGATCAGCAACTGAAAAGACGATGGATAATGAAAATCTGGAGGGCAATCAGGCCGAATTTCATGTGAAGACGACATATTTGGTAACCCATTGGCTGCCGTGAGATGACAGCTAACACTAGCATTCAGCCGCCTGCTAGCTAACCTTACCGTTAACATGATACGGTAGGAAAGGTGGAAATTAATTCTGACACCAGTGCACATCTTGGACACATTTATTCAATGTAAGTCAAATGGACTAGATGTAATCAAGCTCACAATGTATGCTGACGTTTGCTGTCCTCTTGTCTCTTCACCTCAGAAATGTTCTGGTTGAGTCAGAAACTTAATGTGACAGTTTGCTCACTGGAACACTAATTTCTGTGTAGTGTTCATACAGATTACATCTAACATAATGAGGGAAAAATGTAAGACCAGACTGTTGTTTTGTTCTGACCTAACATACCCTATTTTAGGCTGCTTAGTTTACACACTTGGTCAAGCGACAACAAGACAGTTTATGTCAAACTTGATTACATCCAGTGCAATTTACTCCCAAGCTTAAATAAATGTGTCCAAATTGTTTGCTGATATTTCAAAATTAATTTATGCTTCTCCCAGTGTATTGTGTAACACTGCATGTTTGCCAACACTGACAAAACCAAAGTGGGGGTCCTCCTTCCGAGACTTTGTTTCCTGCATTCTGGTGACTTTTAGAGAATGAAAATAACAAAATAATAAGTGATGTACACATTTTTTGCAAACAGATGCCTGCAGATGGCCTATAAATGTCAATTAATACTTGGAAAACACAATGGGACCACAGTATTTAGCCTTGCTTAGTACAATTTCAAATTTTGAATAACAGAAAATTTATATTTTACAGATTTTTTTCTAAGGGTATATTAATTAAGGGCTGTTCTTAGAAAAAAAAAAGTGTCCCTAGGAGAATTGTGAGGAAACCAGGAGAGGGTAATGAAAAACGTGAGTCTCCCCGGGAAATCAAAGTCAAATGGTCCCGTTAGCTAGGAAGTGACTGAATGCTAATGTTAGCTGTCATCTCATGGAAGTTAATGGGTTATCATTATCAAATCTTATTTTAGCTTGAAATATGGCCCAGCGTCCCTCTGGATTTCCACTATCCATTGTCTTTTCAGTTGCTGATCAATCAGAAAGCAGTGGAACGATAACAAGTTGTCAGATTCTTTACGTTCACATGACCTGCAACACAGCAGCATGACATGTAAGCTTCACTAGAGACACTACGGGAAAACGTCCGCTGTTTGAATATGGTGAACTGTTCAGCTTTTCACGCCCAAAGGAGCGTCATTGTTGCTGCATTTATTGAACCAGAACTTCCCCTTTCTGCCACCATGTCCCTCGTTTTTCTTTTTTTCTTTTTTTTACTGTTAACTCTCATTGGAGCTGTACATCACTCGACGACAGCAGACTAAAATGATTTTACAGGCATAAAAAGTTTTAAACAGAAGATGGTTACAGTTTCACCTGATACTTTTATTGAGACTTAAAGTATGAGGACTCTTGGACTGAATATCTTTCTTCTCTATCTGGCTCCTTTACCTGAGATGCGCCTGCATTATTGAGACAATTCATCACTGTCATCTACAAGCCACAAAGATGTCATATCGTATATGGGGACATACTTTTGCTGCTAACGTATCATTTTCTTCTCCTCTTCTCTTCCTCTCCTGCCTTCTCACCTTTCCCCCCCCCTCAGCTTCCAGTGGATCATTAATGCAGTCCATTTCTGTTGCATCCAGCCTGCATGGGTATTTATTAGCAGCTGTCACATATTGGCTGCATCAATAATTAGTCACTGTAAAGCCATTTGGGTCCTAATTACGGGCGGGGTCCACCGTCAGGGTGATCCATCAACTTGTCACATGTATAGCGCACATGCAAATGCGGCCGCGTGAGCGTCGTCTGCCATACATGTCGATGCCTCATCTCTGCTGCGCATAATGAGGTGATACAGTAGGAAGATACAGTAATGACTCATCTCCAGCAGAGACAGCGCTCAATAAATTCTCACTCATTTCAACTGGAAGTGGTGATGCTGGTCATACTAATGCAATTAAATACTGTAGAGCGTTTATATCTTCATTACTTATTTACCAGGATGGCATTTGAATTTATCCTCATCCATTAGCCTGTGCTGAATTAACATTTTGTTAAATAGAGGGGGGAGAAATAAAACAATGCAAACAGAGAAACAATGTGAAACTGGTCATTTCCTCACTACAAAAGAGCACAGTTTAAGTGTGATTTTTTTTTTTTTTTTAAAGGAACAATATGTAGCAATGTGCATCCAAAAAATGCGTACTGCAGTGCAATTAGTGAGTTGGAGCCATAGACAGTAAATTAAATAGGTTGAAATCCTATTTTATATAAAGTCTGTGGTTGAAGCAAGTTGTTTTCCCCCCCTGCCCCCTCCTCCCCGGGCTAGAAGAAGCTCAGGCAGGCTGCAGGAACACTGCAGGAGCGCAAGTGTAATTTGACAATGACAAGCAACGATTTGATCAGCAGTTTATAACTGTCAGTTGTCTCTCAATCTAAAGCCCATTATCCTTAAAACAAAAGCCCACTGATCCAAAAATACACACCCTGGAGTTGGAGTTCTGCCTGCCTTCTGCCTGCCAGACTCCATTAAGGTATTGTCTAATTTAACCGTTATAAACATGTGCTCCTTTTATAGATGATTGATGACTTTTTTTGACTCATAAATAGACGCTTACTCATTCAGTGAACATTCAGCATTAATTGGAACTCAAGTATTTCAACTTAGCATTCGTCCTTCATCTTTGACATATAGTAATTTTATGAACTCTTACAGTGAATTACAGTAAATTTATCACAGATTTCTCTATCGTCTATTACATGTAGATGTTGTCATCTTTACTGAAGTGAAGAACCCCGTTGTAACATTTCTTTCCCTCCTCCTGTTTTCCATCTAAATCTAATCTTTCTCTTCCTTTTTTCACTCACTCAGTTTTCCTAAGGGCCTATAAGCTGGTGTCCCTCATGAAATCTCTAATCCTAAAGATGCTTTTACTGAAACAGTTTAGATTTTAAAATAGACGGAGGCTATTCTGCGTCCTCCTCTTGAGTGCTTACACAAATGATTGGACGTTTACCTGCTGTAAATAATTTGCACAAAGGATTAACAGCGTGGCTGGGCGTTTGTGTACTGACTGCAATGTGGATACATTTCTTGTGGGAGTGTTTGTGCGTGCATGTGCAAATGCATGATGCACAGCCTGTCGACAGCCATTGATCCATAACGTTTCCTGCAGTAAAAGAGTGTGTGTGAGAGAGAGAGAGAGAGTGTGTGCATGATTTTTTGTTTGTTTTTGTTGCTTTTTGTAACCACCATTTGCCATTTTAACATTTGCAATGTGCAAAATATGTATATTTTTCAAGCTCTGCATGCTATAGCACCTGTGAGGATCCATATCTATATATGTGTGTGTGTGTTTGTGTGTGTGCTGCACATGATGGGTCATAAAACAAGCCTGATAGGGCCCTGTGCGTTGGTGAGCACATTATCATCAGCTGGCCCCAGACTTTTATGGCCTGCCACACCTCTCAGCCGTACCACAGCTCACTGGTGTTTTATGAGTGTTGCTGCCACATACAAGACAGCAGAAAGGGTGCAGGGGAAGGGTGGGCGGGGTGTGGTAGTGGGTGGGTGGGTGGGGGCTAAGGTATAAATTATAGACTGCCGGCTGTGCTAAAGGTAGCGGAACAATCACAGAGCTCTTGGTCGTGAAGTATGAGTCCCCCGATGGAGAGGGAATGATGAGCTGGGCAGAAGGGATAACATGGAAACTACAGCATCGACCGACACTTCTTTAACAAGCTCGCCATCGTCAAGCAGCATTTGTGGAGCGTTCCTTTTAAGACGTGAGAGGTCGGTGTACAAATATGCATTGAGAGCAAAATAATGATCCGACTGAAATGAGATGCTGAGGCTGTGCGTCAGAGGTGTTGTGTGAACCGGAGGGTTTAATGATTTAGTGCCATGTTTGGCTCAACAAAACTAAAAACCGAATTCCATTTATCTTGAACTTCACAGTTGAGAATTTTCTCTTGGCTGGGGATGCAGGTAGTCTGACCCAGATACTGTGCAGTCTGATGAATTATTTTGTCTCTGATCTTGGGCTAATTCCAGCCCAACTGAGTGTAGTAGCACCAGCAGCTTAAATTATTATTTTTTTTAAATGAGCCTGTGTTTGGCCCTATGAGGACATGATGCCTTATTCAGCTCCTGTGCCAAAACGCTGCGGGTTCGTGTTCCCACAGTCATGCTGATATTTCTGGGATTATGGGATCAGCAGAAATTAGGACGCAGTGGCTGCCATGACTTTTGCTGTGACATTAGGAATATTCCACAAGTGTGTGCTCATACACAACATATACACGCACCATTATCATAAATCATCATCAGCATGACCGTGTCATCAGTCCTGCCTGAATACTCTTCTTGTGTAAAGTTAATTTTACACAGTAGTGGAAAGTACAATTACTCAAATGCTCAAATGCTAAAGGTAGAACCAGTAGGAATTGCCCAAAATGTCTGTAAACGCACCAGAGAGACAGTTGATTGTTGAGTCTCATTTACAGGAGGTCAAATAGCCAGCAAAATAATGAAGAAATAAAGAAATACAGGGCAGAGTCTCTGCAGACACAGACACCACCAAACACTTCTAATGGCTCATAAGTGATGATTGGGAGGGATTATTTACATTGTTTTTAAGGAAAATGACTGACGTGATGCTTTAAGTAGTCTTGTCTCTCAAAGGAGCAATATGTAACAACTGCATGTCAAAAAAATGAGCTCTGCAGTCTAAAGAGTGAGTTGGATCCACAGATAATATATTAAATAGGTTGAATCCCTTTACAGTCTATGGTTGAAGTGAGTTTTTTCCACCCGCCCCCTCCTCCACAGACTTGAGGAAGCTCAGGCAAGCTGCAGGAAAACTGAAGGAGTGTAAGAAGTGTTCAACACTGTAGTCTGATAATAACAAACGACAACACGTCCTACAGTGTAAGCTAATCGGCTGTTTAGAAATGTGAGTTGTCTGCCCATGTAAAGCTAAGCCTGTGATCCTAAAGACAAAAGCCCACTGCTCCGAAAATACACACTCTGAGGTCGGAGCTCAGTGACTGCCTGTCGTCCTGCCTGCCAGAGTCCATTAACATATTACCCAGTGTAACAGCGATAAACATCCACTCCTTCTAAAATATTATTAATCATTTCTTTGGCCTCATAAACAGACACTCATCAATCATTTTATGATTTGCTACGTAAACATATTACAGATTTCGCCTTTAATACTTTGTACTTAAAGTAAGATTTTGTAATGCAGGACTCTGATGACTAAATAGCACTTTCACCACTGCTTTTATGGCTGCAAAATGTTTTGACACTGTGCTGCAAATCAAACTCCACTGAACGTGTTATGGCCATGTTACAGAATTAAAGTCAAAATTGTAAAGCTCTGCAAAAGAACCACGCACACTGTTGTCTAAATTACTACCTACTACATTATTCATATGTTTAATTAAGGTGAGATTAATTGTCTATTGGCAAGCCCATCGCCCAGAGTTACCAGAGGTGAGATGTAGCACTGCTGACTGTGCAGTAGTGGACGGTAACAGGATCTTTACTGTCACTATGAGTGATGCCACACCTCCAGTCATCACGCACCACCTCAGTAAAGTTGATCCCAACCTGTAGGCTACACCTTGCTGCACAATTCTGCCTCACACTGCTGATTTGGGACTCTGCAGCATCAACCTGCTTTGTAAAGGCTTTCTTAAAATAAACAGCAAAAAAAAAAAAAAAAAAA
>JAJHUR010111015.1:0-11445 GCA_027495735.1 Lutjanus campechanus | reverse complement strand
TTGTTCAAGGCACTGCTTGACCTTCTAAAGAAAGCACTCTGTGTGTGTTTGTGTTTGTAATCTATGCTAGTGTGTGTTGTTGCTACGAATGCTGTAGGAAATCAGGTGTTTACAGCAAGTTCTTCAGGTAATTTCCTCTATATGAGTAGTCTATATCTTATGTTTATGCCATTATTTTGTCTTTAAATAAAAAAGGGGGAACAACTTTGCAGTACAGTGACAGTTCTGCCTTCAGCTGTGAAAATACTGTCATGATCCAGGGACTCGACATCGAGTTAATATAAAGAAACATTTACATGTTAGACCAACTGTTAACTTTGGCTACTCAGAACAACAGCTAACATTAACTACACAGACTAACCACTAATGTTAGCTGCACAGACCAACCGCTAATGTTAGCTATACAGACCCACTACTAACGTTAGCTACACAGAACAGGCGTTTATATTAGCTGCACAAACCAACTGTTAACATAGATACACATGACAATCTTCAGTGTTAGTTACACAGACCAACCGCTAACATTCCCTATACAAACCAATTGTTAATGTTACCTACACAGAACAAGTCTAACATTAGCTACACAGACAAACCACTAATGTTAGCTACACAGTTACAACCATTACCATTAGCTATACAGAACAACCACTAATGTTAGCTACACAGGCCAACCACTAACATTCGCTCTATAGAACAGCTGCTAACATTAGCTTTAAAGACTAGCCGTTAATGTTAGCTACACAGCCACAGCCATTGACGTTAGCTACACAGAACAACCACTAATATTTGCTTTTCCATATGTTTGTGGGAACTAAAAGGCCAAAACAACAGTGTGAGTTGACTTATTCAATGCCACAACAAATTATCATTACAAGTTTGCACAGCTTGACTTTCTAAAGGAAGCACTGTGTATGTTTGTGTAATCTAGGTGTGTTTTTGCTACAAACAGTAAGTTATTCAGGTAATTTCCTCCATAGGAATAACCTATATCTCACGTTTGGTGCTGAAACTCTCATACTTTCTTACTCAGTGCTATCCTGACTCCTCAAAGAGGTTTCCCTCCAACTGTAACATTTTATTTAATAGTGAAATAGGTCCTCTGAAGAGATCAGACCACTTTTGCATGCTCTTCCCACATGAATTTCAATGAACTGCTGCACTTGAGTGCTTCAGCTCTGCAGCCTCCTCCCTCACAAAGTGGGCCCGGAAAAACAAGTTGAACAATTAGAGTAATTTTGTAAAAGGACAAATCACAGAGCACTGTGACAGAGAGTGAGAAAGAGAATTATAAAATGAGTCACTCAAAAAGAAAATGGCAGGATCTTTTGTGCTATCAACAACAGCCGCGCCGTTTGTTTTGCACCCACTCCGCTGTATGTACCGAATGACATGTTTCTATTAGTAACCTTGTGTCTCGCTCTGAGCTCATTATGCGGCCAGACGGGAATGACAATCACCTCCCCTCCATCACGGCGGCTGTGACAAGGTCCTGACACAGTGCTTGCCCACAGAAATAAGATTCATACAGTGTGTAATATGCAGGCCTGTGTTTTTGTGCTATTTTTCAGCAGAGAGATGCAAGAAAGCGATTGCTTTTGTTCTATCAAGTCAATGAGAAACATTGATTTGATGCTTCTGTCCCATGTGCCCAATTCAAATATTGTCCTGTGTGTCATCGAATGTCATCAGTAATGACTGCTGCTGCCTGCCTGTGCTTCACTGTATACTGAACAGATATGCTCCTGCAAACTGAAATGTGATTGTAGTGTCTCAGGGGAATGCACTGGGAGAAGATTGTTGGAGGGTATTTAGACAAGACGTCTCATTGAAACCAGTGAGGCTGAACAGGAGAGACAAAGAATCGATGTAAAACTTTCAAACTAATATGTTGTTTTAATGTCTCTAGCCAGGCTTGGGGAGTAACGGATTACATGTAACAGGATACAACTGTATTTTATTACATTAAATAATCCATATTAAAATGTGGATTATTAGCAGGATTGCATTTTTAAAATACGTCATCCAAGAACGCAACATTGAGTTCGCTAATTTAAAGAAACATTTTTTATGTAAGACCAACCACTAACATTAGATACACAGACCAACTGTTAACATTAGCTACATAGAAGAACCACTAATGCTAGCTGCACAGAAGTGCTGCTAACGTTAGCTGCACAGAACAAACGCTAATGTTCGCTACACAAAACAACCGCAAACATTAGCTGCACAGACCAATTTCACAATGTTAACCACGTGTTTAATGTGACGTGACAACATCACATACTTAAGGTCTGACATGTCTGTTGCTGGTTCTCTCCAACAGTTAGTGATTAAAAAAAATGTCTTATTCGAAAACAAAGCTTTTAAAGTGTTGTTACAAATTCTGTCTTATTATTTTCTGCCCAGCAAAATACAAAATACTCAAAAGTAATTTAGCACATATTTTAAACACATTTGATTGAAATTTTGCCCATCTCTGTGAGCAATCATGCTTTCAGAGTTTGCTTTTATGTTGTGAATATTTCTCACAAACTGGAAGCATCAACAAAACAGAGAAAGAAATAGCTTTTGCTCTTATTTTAACATACCATCTGACTCATTTAGGTTCCTTGTGCACTTACTGACCGATGTGTGGCTTCTGTGTATTTGTCCACTTAAATTATGTCTCAAAGTGAAGGCTTTTTTTTTCTTCATATTTTGGCCTCAAAGCATTGAGTTTCATAAACATCAAACACAATACTTAAAATAAAAGACTTGTAAATCCAGCGGTACTCCGCCGCTGACCCTCGCCTGGATTCAGAGGAACTAATTCTGCAGGATGTCAGAGTCTTTGCCAGGGGCCATTTGTTTGACAGACTTTGAAGGTCTTTGCTTGAAGTTAGTTACCATACTAATGTGAGAGGTTTCCATGGTTCAATGCAGGTCCCTTAGCCGTGTCTCTCAGCAGGCCGTCAGATTCCACGTGGACCTGAGGAAACCACTTATCAATTCCCCGGTGGTTTGCTGTTAATCTCTCCTCAGTGATGACAGACAGAGGATTTGAGGCTATACGACGGCACTGAAGATTAATCTCCATTAGCACGTTTTAAGCACAGAAGTCATATTTAAGCCTCATTAAAGAAGAACTCCATTTGTTGTGTTTATTTTTGGAGCAGGCTTCCTCCTACCATCCTCAAAGCGTAGGCCCACAGGGCTTTAGTCTAATTGTTCAGAAACAAATGTTGTGAAATCCCAGTTGGTCTGTGGCGTCGAGCCTTTAAGGAATTATTCAAAACAAACAAAATGTCTTAATTTGTTTTCTTGTCATGGTCTGTTTTATATCTGTCTTACTGTATTTTACAAACAGTAGACTAAAGGGCTTGCTTTAGAGCTGCAACTAATAATTGTTTTCAGTATTTTTTTAATCTGTAGACCTTTTTTCAAAATTAGTCGGTTAGACAACGAAATGTCAAAAAGTAAAGAGAAATACCCACCACAAATTTTCAGAGCCAGAGGTGTGATAGTACAAATAGTTGTTACTGTACTTACAGGGATAGTTCACCCACAAATAAAAATTCAGTTGTTATCTGCTCACCCTCATGCCAACTTAAGGTTTAGCTTTTTTACTCCAGAAAACGCTGCTGGAGTCTCACGGGAAATGTAGTTTAAAACTGAAGTTCAGGAACTAGACCACACCACCCTCAGCAGATCACTATCACCTGCTTCGCTAATTCAAAACACCTGTAATCAGACTTCCACGCCTTCTCATTCCACTCACCTTTGTGCATAGGTATGTAAGCACGTCGTAACCTCTCCTGTCTGTCTCAGTTCTCACAAACAACCCCCCTCCACCACCATCTTGTTTTCTGTCCTAGCAGGTAAGACACTTAGGGCGAAGATGCGCCGAAGTTTACCAAGACAATTCCCCCACCCTGAGTCTCGACCCCCAGCTTCCTCGCCGCTCAGCTCAACAACTGACCTCCCTTCCTCAACTGTTAAGAACTGTCCAATGCATTATTAAAACCTGGAGGGATAGTGGTGAACCATCATCTTCAAGCAAGAAATGAGGTCAGAAAAAAATCTTAAACGATCACTTCAAAGATCACTTTAACGTTTGGTGAAATCAAATCGTAAAAAAAATCAACAGCATAAGTCACGGCTGTGTTTAATAGTGAAAGTAAGAGTATTTCCACACACACAATGTGAAGAGAGACTCAAGGGATCGG
This sequence comes from Lutjanus campechanus, assembly GCA_027495735.1. Classification (NCBI taxonomy): domain Eukaryota; kingdom Metazoa; phylum Chordata; class Actinopteri; order Lutjaniformes; family Lutjanidae; genus Lutjanus; species Lutjanus campechanus. The sequence continues at coordinate 7,240 of JAJHUR010111015.1, read as the reverse complement.
GACTAAACAGCTGTGCAGCCTTAAGAAAACCACTTATCAGTGAGAATGATTGGAAAAAAAGGCTTCAGTTTGCTCGGGAGCATTAAGATTAGACTGTGGATCAATGGAAAAAGGTCATGTGGTCTGATGAGTCCAGATTTACTCTGTTCCAGAGTGATGGGGGCATCAGGGTAAGAAGAGAGGCAGATGAAGTGATGCACCCATCATGCCTAGTGCCTCCTGTACAAGCCTGCGGGGGCAGTGTTATGATCAGTTGCTCAGGTCGAGGTTCAGAAACATTATGCGCCCAAAAAAATGAGGTCAGCTCACAACCTGAATATACTGAATGAGCAGGTTTTTACATCAATGGATTTTATTCCTCCCTGATGGCACAGACATATTCTGAAATGACAATGACAGGATTCATTGGGCTCAAACTGTGAAAGAGTCCAGACCTGAACCCCATTGAAAATCTTTGGTCCGACTCTCCCATCATCAATACAAGGTCTTGGCAAAAAAAAAAATTAATGCAACTCTGGACAGAAATAAATGTTGTGACATTGCATAAGCTTATTGAAACGATGCCATGACGAATGCGTCGCTGTATTCAAAGCTAAAGGCGGTCCAACGAAATATTAGAGTGTGTGACTTTTTTTTTTTTTTTTTAGGCCAGGCCGTGTATAAAAACATAACTAAAAGCAGAAACAGACACTGAGGTGACCAGTAAAAAAAAAAAATTGATAAATAGATGTTTGAATCTTTTAGAAAAGCAGCAGAGCTGAAGCACTGCGTCTGCATCGCCATCCTAGAGCTGAAAATGACAAAACATTCGTAAAATACATTTGTCACTAAGTCAGGGGGCGTCTCTTTACTCAGTGATAGACAAGAGGTCTCTTCAGGACAAAAGTTAGGAGTCGCTAATCGTTTCAGCTTCAGATTGTTGCAGTGTAAAGAAAAATGCTCCAAAAAAACAGATGGTTTGGTCCACAAATCACATAAGATAGTTTTAATTGCAGTTATCAGTGATTGATTTGTGACACCAGAGACAGCTTTTCCCAAATATATTTCATTTAACTGGTGGCACCACTTGAATTTGATGCATTTTTAAAGAGAAAATGTCACAAATGTTTAACTGGCACGTTTGCAAACGCTGATATTTTTATGCACAAATTGTGTATAAAAGATAATTGCTGCATCAGACAACACAATTATAGTGATAATAAGACAGATAACATCCAACAGCTGAGGGTTTGTTTTGTTTTGTTTTTTTCCAAGAGGGCACTGTTGCCTCAACATTGAACCACCCCTCCTCCCCATCTCCTCTCGACACACACACACTCACACGCACACACACACATGCTGCTCTAAGAGTTTTTTAACAGGGAGAAAGCCCTGTGCTTTCAGTATGCTGGTTGCATTCTTATCAGCTCTTCCAGGCCTAAAACTTATCCCGTAAGCAATACAGCAAGTGAATACAGAATAGCTTAATTTTTCGCCGGCATATTTGTTAAAAGTCATGGTGTATAATGTCGAGCACTGTCAAACTGAAAGAATTAGAAACAGCATTTCATCTCAATATTTCACCGAGCTGTGTTTAGTGAATGACAGCTGTGCTTTTGAGTGATATTCTGCTGGATGTAATGAAACATAGACACAGTTTTTTTTAGACCTGTTCTCTCAGCTGACTTTCCCATTTCTCTTTCACATCAAGACAACCGTGACCGCGCGCGAGCTCTGTGCCTTCATACACATGGAGCAGTCCAGCTGAGAGACGGCTTGTTCTCCTCTTTGCTGCATTAATGGAGAATTTATACAGAGTGAAGGGGGAAATAGTGTGAGCCAAAGGGGGCTGAGAGGCAGTGCAGACAGGCAGACATACAGACAGACAGTGATGGTGATTGACTGTCAGTCTGTGGAAACTGGAGGGAGCTTTCTTCTCTTTTCCCCTGACAGGCAGCTCTTCCAGTGACAGAGGAAGCCAGTATGGAGGAAGTCATCTGCATCTAAATAAAGACCGCCAATGGCTTTGTCAGAGTCCATTAAGCAAATTGCCATATTTGATAAATGCATCTACCATCTCGCTCTCTCTCTCTTTCCCCCCCCCCCAACTCATTCGTACAAACCAGCCTCAAGCCAAAATGGCTTTTGTTTGCTTTCCTAAACAGGGGGAACATGCAGTGAGACGTGAGAAAAGACTCCACTGAAGTATCATTTTAATGCAAATTATGACTGATTTGTGCATTGTGTGATGCCTGACACAGGTCGACTCGTATCAGGTGTGCAATGAAAGGAAATCACTCACGGCTATATAGACCTGTCTTGATTAAAAAAGTGGAAATTCCTGATTACTTTTGCATGGATGGCACTTTTATTCTTTATCATTTATTTATTTATCTATCTATCTATCTTTTGTTTGTTAGATTGCACAAGCAGCAAAGTTGCAGCTATGGCCAGTTCCAGGATTTTTAATTTCTCTGTGATATATAGTTATTCTTAATTCCTGCCACTGGGTCTGATTCTCTTTAAAATTGATGAAAAAAACACACCATCCTGGTCACCGGTATCACCACTATCAATCCCAAAATAGTTTTCAGTAGTAGTAGTAGTAATATTGACAGGTTAGCAAGCTAACTGTTCTCATTGAAACCAGTGAGGCTGAACAGGAGAGACAAAAACTGTTCTGTTAGCCTTAGGTATATTCCTATATAGGAAATAAGACTAGTTCGTCTGTGTAGCTAAAGTGGGTGGTTGATCTCTGCCACTAACGTTAGCACTTGGTCTATGTAGTTAACATTAGCACTTGGTCTGTATAGCTAACGTTAGTAGTTGGTCTGTGCAACTAACGTTACCTGTTGGTCTTTGTAGCCAAAGTTAGTGTTTAGTCTGTGTAGCTAATGTTAGCAGTTGGTAGCTAACACTAACAGTTGTGTGTAGTTAACGTTAGTGGTTGAACATTAGCAGTTAGTCTGTGTAGCTAATGTTAGCAGTTGGCCTGTGTAGTTAACATTAACATTTGGTCTGTGTAGCTAACATTAGCATTTGTTCTGTGGCACTAATGTTAGCATTTGGCCTGTGTAGCTAACGTTAGTGGTTTCTTTAAATATCTGGTCTTTGGATGGTGACAGCATTTTTACAGCTGAAGGCAGAACTGTCACTGTGTGATATTGCTCCTCTTTTCTCATTTAAAGACAAAAAATGGTTAATTTCCACCCAGTGAAGCATTTTTTCACTAGAAGCCATGATTATGAACTGACAACTGTAAGATTAGCTGGTTTCACTGAGACCAGAGTGGTGTACAATGTGTGCACATGTAAAATTAACTGTCACAATCTTAGTGATTATATTTCTAATGCAAAAAAAAACAACAACTAACATTTACATGTTTCTTCATATAAAAATATAAATGCTCGAAGGGGCTAACTGGCACTCTGCAGATTTGTGATGTGGCTGTAGCGCCCCCCAGCCATAGTGTAGTGTTTGCAGTCGATCGCTCTGCACCGTTGTGTTAGTGTTGGTCTTTATTTAAACAAGGCAGCTAATTTGTTGTCTCTCTTCTCAATTAAAAGTGCTAGATTGTAGCTGCGACTTGGTGGCATCATTAGAGGCAGGTCTCTGTTATCTGTCAAAGCTGAAACGGCTTCAGGTTAATAGCCGCAGTCACTCAGTCTACTTATTCAGCTCTGCTGCTTCCAGGGAGCCTCATTTCCTACATCTGCAGCTTATACTTGCTCTCTTTCTCCTCAGCGTAGCGTGTTGGTTCCAGACTGAAAAACAGAAATGACAATCCTTTACATCTATCAGAGTTTCACAAGGGTTATTTTTTCTTTCCATTAAACGTGTTTGGACAACAATCTCCGTGTGCATCACAGTCTCTGATGCTGTAAAATTAATCATCATTAAAGTCCTTCACAGTGAAATGAAGATAAAACAGCAACAGAAGTGGAGCTGAAATGATTCGTTGATTGGAAGAAATTTAATCAGCAGCTATTTTCATAACCAATTGTTCCTAAAGGCCTAAAGGGACAGTTCACCCCAAAATCAATAATACATATTTTTCCTCTGGCCTCAAGTGCTATTTAGCCATCTAGTTTATTTTGTGTGTGTGTTGCAGAGTTGTGGAGATATCGGCTGTAAAGGTGGCTGCCTTCTCTTGATTACAGTGGAAATTGCTTATTTTGATCACAGTTACAGGGATCAACCGCTTATATGGATCAAAAAGACAATCAATTTTGGTCTGATTAGTTGCACCTGCATCTGATTAGTTGCTCGTCTATTTAGTCCTCATATTTCTCTGTTTCTGTGTCAGTTCATCGTTGTCCTTTTGTTTTTTGACTTTGTGTAGCTCATTTGCTCTCACTAGATTTCTTTGTTTTTGGACTAGTTCTGACCTGCTGGCCTTGCAGGTAAGTTTTTGTTTTTTTTGTATATTGTTTCTTCATTAAAACACATTTTGAACTTAAACTAATTTATTTTATTTTTAAAAAATATTTCTGACATGCCTCCATACACCACTAGAGGGAGCTCATGTACCACCAGTAGCACCTCTACCACAGTTTTAAAATCTAAGCCATAATTTGAAAGCAAAAAGTTGAAACAGTCATGTTTCTAGCCTGGTTATTCACATAAACACATGATAAATAATTTCGGGTTTTGGACTGCTGGTGAGGCAAATCAGTATAGTTTCTAACACGAGCTTTAGTTGCGAAAATTGTGCTGTTTCATTGTTTACTGGTGTGGCATTTAAAAATAATTGTTTGTTGTAGTACTAAACAGGTTTTTGACTGGCTGTGAAACAGACTCAGTTTAATACTGATGACTTTGTATGACCTACATAAGCAAATGAGACCATCAGAGAGAAGAAATTTCTGTATAGTTATTCTTAATGCCCATCACCTTGAAATGAGATTAAATTATTTGCATACAGATGTACAGAGTTTTACATTTTACCAGGCAAAATTATGCTAGCCAGGTAAAAATAAACAGGAAGAGATTTTTCTTTAGTTTTTTTTTTCTTTGATGGTATTTTTGGTGGTTATGACAGTGGAAGCATTACCTCTTTTGTCCACAGGGGTCTCCAAAATCAACACAATATGAGAGTTCCTTGTGGTAGCTTTAAAAATGAAAGAAACACAGTCAAAGTTTATGGACAATGTTTCTCAGATGTTGAACTTTTAATGGGAAAATGTCGACCATATTATCTTCACTTTCTTGTTGCTGCTTTTTACATTCAAATTGAAACAAAGCTCTACAGAATTACTTCCTACATGTATATGTGTACATGTCTATATGTCTATATCTAAATAACTGAACATTTTGTTTTAAATTTTATCCTATTCCTTTCTGATTTTTTTTTTGTTATCTGTGTATATGTTGTATTTTGTGTGCAGCATGATGGAACTACAACTTTAATTCCATTGTACAACCCTGAATGACCTTGATTCCTTGCAAAATTACAATTAATTTCTATGTAAAATATATTAAAGAAACGACAGAAAGAGGCTGAATATCACTCCTGCAGACTTGCCGTTGAGGTTAAAGCTAATAAACAACATCATCAAAGCAAAGCACGAGGAGACAGGGGTGTTTGAAGCTGTGATGCTGACGTGTGAATCCATGCTAACCGTGTTAGCACCTGAAGCTACAGATGAAACCTTTGCCTCGCTCATCTCACCTCCAAAGCTGTCATCAACACCCTCCTTACACAGACATAAAAATACTATCAGGACCTCCAGGAGATTGGCCGGGCCCCGCTATCTCAGATGTGCCTTCAATACTGATAATTCAAAGCGATACCTCGTCGTGGTAGGAGAACAAAAAGCCCCCGGGCGGCAGCGGTGGAAGTGGTGGGGGGAAGAAAACAGACGAAGTCAAATCAGACCTATTAAGTGGATTAGGAGTTATCTGCAGCACAGCGTGTAATTGGTTTTGTGTTATCGTTGTAACGTCAGATAGGTGCTAATTGAAAAGCCAGTTTATTAGTGGGTAGACAGTCTTCAGAGGGTTGGGTTGTGGTTTAAAGGTCTTGTTTCAGATAGCCTCCCAAATGATTATAGATAATAGTCCGCTCCTGCTGAAGCTTCCCTCGCATGTAATTCCCCTGCCAGCTTTCTGCTGATCTCATCCTCTTTTGCCTGCAAGTCTTATGAGAACAGAACTCAATGTGGTGGTAATAATATGTTTCATTCTGAAGTTAAGATTTTGTTTGTAATGTCATACTCTGAAGCTTTTTTTTTTATTGCTTTGCGAGGCTCGTACAATAGCGCCGTTCTTATGTCCTTGACAAAAGCAATCTGTCTGAAGCCACTGTGAGTCATGAAGCAAAACAAGCAAACACTGCAGTCCCTCCAATCTTTTTTTGTGTTTTTTTTTTTCTTTCTGTGTATGTGTGTGTGTGTGTGTGTGTTTGAAATCTAGAGGCTGGTATAAAGCTTTCACACAGAGATGCTACTTTTTATTACTTTCAGTCGTTCTGTCTGTTGTTTGAAAGGTGTCTTGCTGCAGCTATGGTGTTTGAAAAATAACTTTTGATACAGAGAGCGCAGACACCAAAACTCTGTACACTCTGAGGGGGGAAAAAAAGGGTTCGTCTTTAACAGAACCAGTTCAATCAGGACAGACTTTTTCTGAGGAAACAAATATTTTTATTTGACAGGTGCACAGCAGATTGAAGAACGTGAGTCTTTGGCATGTAGATCCCATACATGTACTGTACACATATAATATATTTTAAGGGGGTGATGAAGCCGCAGTAGAATAAGGAACTCTGCTGGGTCTCGGTGGTGGGATGAAGACGATGCTGAAGACGATGATGAAGAGGGGTGGACTTCAATAGCTTAACTTGCACTGGATCTGATAACTAGAGGTGAATGGGGAGGAGGAGGGTTGCGACGATTGTCTAAAATTACAGCTGACAGCAGCAGAGAAAAGAACAGAATTTAAGTTTGACAGCAGCAGAGTGATTGGCTGATGGGGATTGTGATTGTATTGCTTTAACAGAAATAAAAGAGAATACCCATAATCAGCTGATTACGTTCGACTAAGAGGAGTGAGCTAGAGGTGGAAGACAGGTTAGCAGGCTTTAATGTTCATAAATCACATTACTTTTCTAAACCTGGACACCTTTGCACCTCCTTTATTCACCCTCTGTATGAAACACTCTGTTTTAGCTCCTGTCCCCCCCTTCCCAAAAAGCCCAGTCTGCTCTGATTGGTCAGCTCCCTGCTCAGGGGAGCAGGCGCTGCCTACTGTTATTCACTATGTA
>JAJHUR010111013.1:0-10665 GCA_027495735.1 Lutjanus campechanus | reverse complement strand
TCTATTTAAAAAAAAAAAAAAGCAATACCAGGGTAAAAAATAGTCTGAAATCCTAGTTGTAAATCCTATGTGTAAATAAAAAATATGATTAGTTTATAAAATACAGTCTACCCAATGGTATACAAATAAATTCAAATCAGCCCCATCTCATCAATATTTTTGATATTGAAGGTATCAAAGTATCAGGAAGCTTGCATACATTTGTACTTCTATGTGGGTAATATTTTGCATGCATGACTTTTACTTGTAAAATTGTTGTGTTGCCAGAGTTAGTATAGTTTTACATTCTTTTACTCTCCTTAGCTTTTAATTTTTATTTAGTTTTTAATTTTTATTTTCAATTTAGTTTGGTTTCAGTTAGTTTCCAGAGTATATTTTCTATTTTCAGTTTAGTATTCATTATTTAAAAATGTTTAGCTTTATTTTTTTTAAATTATTATTGTCAGTGTTAAAGGTATAATATGCAACATTTTCTTTAAAAATAATGTACTCATATAAACATACAGCCCTTTCAACCATCACTTATGACCCACCAGAAGTGCCCAGTGGTGGCTGTATCTGCAGAGACCCTACCCTCTGCCCGTATTTCAGTATTTCTTTATTTTTCTCATTAGTTTGCTGTGTTCGGGAAGGTTTATCTTTCTGGTGCCTTTACAAACAGGTCTGACAAATCCTACAGATTACTTTACGTTTTAGGCTTACTTATTATAATATGGGGGTTATTTGTCAGGGTCAAGATTTAATAAGTTATTAATCATAATTATTATGTTGTATTATAACACAAAGACAACATGCTAAATTAGACCAAACTGACACCAACAAAGACTAAAGATATCTCCTGTAAACTTTATTTTTATTTTAGTTAATTTTGTAAGTACACATATTGTTTCAGTTAGTCCGTTCAGTTAGCGTTTCACTTCTGTGTCAAATCTAATTTTAGATAACCTTGAATGCTACATGTGTAAAGGAATAGTGAACACTATTACCACTTTTTTTCAACTGGCAAAGTGGCTTCAGTGTGCCTGTTAATGTTGCAATAATATCTGTGGCCAGAGGGGGGCGACACCTCTCAGTCTGCACCACACGAGTGTTTCATGTCTACGGGCTGCACTTCTGACGCAGAGCATGATGGAGCAAACTGGTGAGGCAGCTCACAACAACAACAACCCGGCTGGAAATGAACCTCCTGCCTGCGGCCTCCACAGTAAGCGCCTGAAGGAGCTGGAGAATGCCGCCCTGCAGACCACTCTAATATCGCGGATGGAGACCGAATCTGGGGCGGACGCTGGGAGCTGGACGGAGCAGCAGCAGCCCGGGGAGGACGAGCAGACGAACGGCTTGTCCTTGAACCACCGGGCGGCCCCTCCGCAGCTCGGCGCGGACACCGAGGAGGAGGAAGTGGAGTCGGGTGGAAACGTCGCCAAGGAGCGCGTGGAAGAAGAAAGGACCCTGACGGACCATTTAAACAAACGACTGCTCTCCTCGTTTCTGGAGAAGCTTAACGAAAGGGACCTGGCGCTTCCCGGTGTGCAGCGCCTGGACTGCGCTGTAGCGGACGAGGACTCTAACAGGGCCGCGGATGAGTGGTGAAGCACCGGGGCAGCTGCAGCGGCAACATGGAGGAGGTGTTTGAGGGATTCAGGACCAATGTGCACGGAAGCACAATCCCACAACATTAAAGACAGACCTTCAGTTAGGCCTATAGCGATTTATTGTGGAAATTAAGAGTGTCTGCAATTGTTTTGTACAGTGAGAGTGAGTGAAAGATGAAGAAAATGCAATAAATGACCATCATGCGATATGAACTTCTTTTGTACTCATTGGCTTAATGGATCTGGCAGCCATAATGGCTGTGTGGTAGCCATGTGTGTACAGATGATTTTTTAAAATAATTTTTGCAGTGTCATTCAATCAGCAGCAGGTGTCAGTATACACCAAGGTATATCTTATTTTAATACAGCATCATACTGTATACTCATTTATAGCATGATATAATCTCTCATTTATCATTTTAAGGGTATTAAATTGAGAACTGAAACTAAAAAATAACGCGAAACTGGTATAAAGATGTGTCCTTATAAAGTATGGTTATTTTCTTTTATATATGACATAAATTACTTCCGTAAAAGCAGTTTGGCTGAAGTCAAGTGATTATCTGTAAACAGTTTTGAAAAATTAATGGTTATAACTGTTGGACATTAAAAAACATCTTCAAATAAGTGATGATCTCCAAATATGTGACTATCTTTTCGGCATCAGAAAGAGAGAAAAGAGACAAAAAGCACAATATCTCAATTTAAAATACTATGTAACAATATATAACACACAATCACGTAGAAATTAAGTACTATTTCAATAAGAAAGTATAGCACATGAGAAGCTACAGTAATAAGACATGTAGGGCTGCAACTAATGATTATTTTCATTATAGATTAATCTGTTGATTATTTTATCATTCAGTTTGGTCTATAAAATGTCAGAAAATGGTGAAAAATGCTGATTACCGTTTCCCATTTCTTATGGAAAAAATAATACTCAAAACGATTAATCGATTGTCAAAATAGTTTCTGATTTAATAGTCAATAATTTAGTTTTTTAAGTATTAAGTGAAAGCAGAAATTAAATACTAGACGTAAAAGTATAAACACAACTTCAAAAGGAAAGAGACACACGCAACATTAAAATAATTAAATTGTTTCAATTTAAAGAGACTAAAGTGAGAACTGGAATTAAATACTAATTTCATAACATACTTATGAAAGTATAGTACATGAAAATCCTACATATGTACTGTAATGAGATAATTTGCTGTTTATGTCTCTATATTATTGGTCTTATAATTTAGCTATAGCGAAGTGATCAATAGGGAATGGTACCAAAAATGCAAGATTTGCTTACTGTTATGTAACATGATTAAGATTAAGTAAAATGCAACATACACATTCATGCAACAGTCATATTAATCCAAAAACAACACATGTAATAGATATAAAACACTGGCAGGGACCATTTTTCTGCAGAATGAGAACTTTTACTTTTGATACTTTAAAGAAGCAGTGTGAAGGATTTAGTGACATCTAGTGATGAGCTTGCAGGTTGCAAACACTTTGTCTAACTCTTACTTTCCGAGGTGTATGAGATGGTTTGTCCATTCTGGACTATTGTAGCAACACGGTGGTGCAACACTGCAGATATTTTCAAGTGATAATACACTCATGAAAACATACTAATTCGTATTTTACTCAATTTCTGCCATATCCTGCCAATAAATCCTCCTAAATCTTACACACTGGTCCTTTAATGAGTTATCTTGCTGTGGAGGGGTCCCTAAAGTCTCCACGGGCCTTTGAAGAGCCAGAGAGGGAAGATTAACCTGACTATCATTTTCTCAGGCACCACCACAATCTTACTGATAGCAAAACTTACAAGACGCACTCAGAGGAGATGATTTAGACCCAGTGCATTTCATTAACATTAACATTAACAACATTTCCAGTTTGAATGAAATCACAGACAAACAAACTTGTAATTATGAGTATATTTTATTCATTGTTGTTACAAAAGTCGAGCATTAAGCATGTACAATAAAACCTACTTAAAATAGAGAGAAGGTGTTTCTTTCAACTGTGGCAACAAGTGCCAGTTATGTGATGAATGCCAAAACAGTAGAACAAGCAGAGGAAGGTCATAAAGTCAGTTAATTGTATTTATTGTAGCACAGGTGTTTTATTACTTGTGAGCTCAACTTTTCATTTCTAAGAGGAAAATTGTTTTATTTCTTATTTTGAAACAAGTTGCATAGTCTCACTTTGAGTTTGACATTTTGAGTGAAGTTGAGCTCAAGGAGACTTTTTTTTACATGAAGTATTCCCAACAGAAGACGCCTTCATGTTTCTTCCTTTACTTACTTAGATCCACTCCAGAATATAATAGAGTTTGTGCACATATAATGCTGCTGTTTATGGTGAACTGGTTGTATCATAGATATTAATGGTGCTGCATACTGTTATGTAACATGTTCATACTGATACCTGCTGTGTGTGGGTTAGATGAGTAATGACCTATGAACTTGTTAGCTTTTCTAAAGACCTATTGTGTCTGAAAATGCTTCTGGTATCTTTATGATGTCTTCTGCACTTCATATTTTATGTGTAAACCCATAACAGGCGAGGAGTATAGGAATCGTATGAGCCAATATTTCCAACAAGTCTGACAAGAGTCAAACCACTTTGTATCACAAACATGATTTCCCTTTAGTGTTGTACATTTAAGAGGAAGCTTTTATAAATAAACAAGGTGGACCCACAGCGGAGTACAAGGAAACAAGAGATGAATTACTGTTACTGCATGAGCCAGAACCTGCTTGTCGCATATTCATTTACGCCCGTTGAAATGCAGGAATGCATTACAACAGATATGAGACATACCAAGATGAACAACATGATGACAGAGCCTTTCAACAGTAAAGGGATTCAAATAACACAGAAGGGTCTGAGTCTGAGTGTGTGTGTTCCTTGGCATAGTTATAAAGCCTTCAATCATATTTTAAGAAATACAGCTTTAAATACAGCTCCAAATGTGGGACAGACTTAGAACCAAACAGACAACAGACAAACAACTTAAGAATTCAGAGCTGAACAGGACAATAAGACTAGTGCAAAAAAAAAGGTTTCTTAACTATCCCTGCCATCAGTGCTTTTTTGGGATAAAAACCTCAACATCTAAACTCTGAGTGGTGATTTAATATTCCCATCTGTTGGTTCTTCTTTTTCATTTGCGGCTTCTTTATGCAGGCGCCTCAAAGGCACAAGCTGTGGTTTATCTGTCACCTTATCTCCCTGCAAAAAAGATCAAGATTCTGCCTTTAAAACCGAAACATAAACATACACACTGAACAATGCAACCCAGAGGCACACTCCCTGAAAAAGTTCAATCAGCGTTGAGACTGTAATGGTTTTTGCTGATGTGATGCTACATTCACATCTTACCTTCCATATCTGCAGCACATCACATTACATTTATATCTTAAAGGGAAAAGTTAGCACTTTTCATGTGAATTCACATTTACCACCAACAGTGACTGGACATCCAGATAAAAAGTGGTGCATTTTCCCTTTAAGTGCTTTCAACTGAAAACACACACAACAACAACCTTTAAGTGGTGATCAAAAGTACTGTATCTCTCACTTGAAATTTTGGTTAAGTGTATATCTTTTCTTAATTAATAATCAAAGATAACAATCTATTCATTCATTTCTTTACCTGGTTGTTTCTACGGCTCACATCCCAGCATGCACTGTGCAGAAGGCAGGGGAACACCCTGGACATCATTCCAGTCTTGAAACAAACACAGTCAGCCAACACATTCACATTTCCACCATTTATACACACAGTGTCAATGCAAATCTGTTTGAAAATGATCTATGAACAAGAGCAAATGGGCTAGAGTCTTAGATCAGACATTTTTCTGCACAATTATATATGTGACAGTTTGAAACAAACCCTTTATTAGTCTCAGGTGCACCTGAGATGCATGAGTTTGGATTGAGGAAGAAAGAAAGAGCCTCTGGTAGGAATCCTGTGTTCATTAAGATGTTTGGTTCATTCACTTCTACTTTTGTGCATCTACACAAATAAAAAAATGTGGATCAAAGTCATAGGCTGGTGATATAGTACTTACTCTGCGCTCTGATGGGACTTCAACTTGCTTTTTGTTCAGATCCCACCATAACAAACCCTCTTTAATATGACTCCTCTTTGTGGGTCCTGTGTGTAGAGAGACACAACAGAATTTGTTCAGTTTTCAATGTTATGTAATGCTATCAATCGCCACCGCAACCTCATGAAAAATAAACTTTACAAGCTTTTATTGCACAGCAGTAGTGTCGGTTTGCCTTGAGTATAGGTTAGTAACCTAATCTATATCTAAAATACTGTCAATTCAATATAGTTTACTGGCTTAAATTAAAACAGAGGTTGTGAATGATGGGTCATCATGTGTCAGCAGTTTTCTCTCGTGACTTTTTATCTTCTTACCTGTTGCATAGCTCACTATCAGCCCAACTATCACGACAGAACTGGTCGCCATGGCACCAAAGTAGAGGTAGGACATGGAGTAGAAATTATGCAGACCCCTGGTTTTGGAAAAGACTATTTTATTGCTGAAACACATATCTAGTTCAATGTCAGGACTTGTTTTCTTCATTTAATCTGACATTATGATTCTACAAAGTGGCAGCAATGACAAAATCCAGGCTAAATTCACATGTAGGTATTCCTTCAGCTTATCTGACTTATACTTGTTTTAGTGCAAATAACTTATGTTTATCAATACCGAGCTCCATCTTTAACCAGTGTAAACCATGTGGGGAAAAAACAGTTGTGAATCGGTGCAGGTCTGGTTGAACTCACTGACCCCTGGTCATTTGGGTGAAGCGGAGTGAGGATGGAGTCTGGGTCCTGGGCAGGGCTGCTGTTCAAGGTAATGTTGCTGGGTTCACACTCGCCTGCATAGCTGGGCAGGACACCCATGGTCTCCGCACTGGGTGGGTAAAGAGTTGAACCAACAGCCAGCCACAGAGAGACACAGAAGCCCACTAATATTCCTGAAAATGCCCCCTGAAACACCAAGTACAACTGTTAACAGAGAAGATGTGAGGCGATAATAAGCACATTGTTTGAGGTTGGCTTTGTGCCACAGGGCTGCCAAGGAAAAAATTGATTAGTAGAAAAACTGGCTGGTTAATAAGACGATAGAAAGCTGCCAAGAAAAGGGTGTGTGTGACACTGATGTGAGTCATCTTTGTTAAGGTAACGGTTAAATCTGAACATTAAATAATAAATAAATACAGAATCAACAATGAATATCATGACTAGCATGGAAAGTAGCTTCCTTAATAGATAGCAGAACTGTTAGGCAATTTGACAGAAGTGTTCATAAAAGTCTTTTATTTTGCATTATGAAAATAAAGTTGAAATCTCAAGATTAAAGTTAAAATACCATGTCACGATTTAGCTGAAATGGTATTTCAACTTCTTGAAATTTTGACTTCATTCTCAAAATACAACACAAGGTCCCCCTTATACCCTAATTCAATAGAATCCAGTCTAAAACAATCAGGAATTTAAACTTTTATAAAATTATTTTCAATCACTTGCCCTCCAGTTACTGGTCAGTGGTGCAGTCCTTTTTGTTAGGGGGTTGTAGTTTGTAGTTTGTTTCTAATAGATATATCACACGAGAAGCTGTGTACAAACCAAACAAAAGATATACTGTTCAAACAGGCCACATCCCTCACTCCCAGCTTTTACCTTAAGGATTTAAAGTACGTCCATTAAGAACATTTCTTGTGGGTTTTCCTGAATAAGAGACCAAACACACAACATACAGTGTACAACACAGAACAAACAAAGATTACCAGCTTGTTTGCTGCCGGGACAAACATCCCTAAAATAAATACGCCCAGTAATGGACCGCTGACCACTCCCATGACAGTGAACGAGCCCTGAAAAGAAAAGACAAAAGCAGGTCTAGAAAAGCAGCCAAACTCACCACTGAGACTTTATAACAGAGTACTAAGTCAATTTTATGCTGTAGTTCAGTCTGAACCATCACTCATCAGCCCAGAGGTCAGAAAATTAAGTAGCTTAAACAAAGTGGCTCTTAACTTAAACTTAAACTGTTTCTTCCTTTACAAAGTCTTGGTTTGCACAATATTGAGACAGTATTTTTGCTTACATTTCATATAACCTCAAGTCATTTATTAAACTTTTTTTTTTTTTGATGAATTGTAAAAATTCAAATTTAAATAATAGTTAAGTCAAGTAAGTAGTAAGTAAAACAAAACAAACAAACAAAAAAATACCACTATGTTTTGCATAAGGCATGTCTAGTTGGACTAAAAGGATTGGAGGTTGCACAATGGATTAAATATCATATAATATAGTAGTATTTAGGTATTATACCTGAAGTACTCCCCAGTCCAGGAGGGAGGAGAGAGCAGCTACAGTGATACAACTCACTCCGTACAGCAATGCTTAGGGAAAAAAAGAGACATAAAAATAAAATGATGAACTGTGAAAATGTTAAAGTTGCATTTAATCTGGTTCCAAATTAAAAAAAGAAAGAAAAGTAGTAAAAAGTGGTTTTATCTACTATTCAGTCAATATGAAATATGAAAAGTGATGAAATATGATGTTTACTGTGTTGGAGATTTTATCTTTTTGCCCATACATCAGAAGGAGGAAGTACACAGGAGTCCAATATGTCTTACGCTGAAACTGGTTTAATAATACTTGATCAAGGAGGATGAAGAAATAATCAGTACATGCTCTGTCCTGATGTTCCCGTCAATTCTGGAGTTTCAGTCGTCCAGGATAGTCTTTAAACATTCACAGATAAGATCATGATTAACCTATGCCCAAATAAGGTCAGATTCAACACAATGAATTAGCCTATTGGTCTGTAAATCCAAACACAGGAATTATGAATACACAAAGTCCGAAACCACAGTTCAACCCTCCTGGCTCCATGGCTCAGGGTCAGCGTTATCCAAACCAGATTACATTTATGTCTTCTCCGCTCAGAGAGACAAGACAACACCTCTCTGACCTCAGCCGCCACAGCAACACTATCAGGTTATTCCCTTGTTTATCTGAAAGGAGAAGACAGCTGCATCTACTGTCTGGAGAGACAGTATGTCTGTTAAAAGTTAGTGTGGGTATCTCAATGGCTCCAAGGCCTTAGCATGTTGCCTAAAGATTGGAAAATTCCCTAACATACTGTACGGTTGATACCAACGTAAATCAGGTGACAGTTTTCTGCCTTTAATCTTGTCTTTTGGTTTTAAAACTAAAGCTTTTATGAATGCATGCAAGAAAAAAAACTAAATTATAGCTGCTGTGCAGCAATGGTCGGGGCCGTGCAATTTTAGGCAAAATTAGGCAGTTCTGATCAACAAGCAGAGTGTAGGAAGATGAAAAAAAGGTGGCATTCTAATGTGCATTTTACATCAGTTGAGGCTTGAACTCACAATTTCTGGCTCAAGAGACTCTGCTGTATCTCACTGAGCTAATTAGCAAGAGACAACTCTGTGGTATATATGTTTAAAACTTCTTCTAGCTCATTATAGGAATTCTACAGCTGCAATGATTAGTAGCTATTGGCTATTGGATAGACTCTGCATATTGACTGATAGCTAAGCCAAACAGGGAAAAGTGTTGATAAAGAGTATTTGTCTCTTTGTGAAACTGCCTGGATCATATTTATTTTAACCTTAGTAGTCTCTAATCCACTTAGCATAAGATAAGATGTTCCTTTATTTGTCCCACAGTGAGGAAATTTACAATACATGATGCCTGAACATAGGACTTTCACATTAGAAAGTCCGTCTTGCCTTAGCTGAGGCTCAAACTCACGTCTTCTGAGACTGAGGGCCGTCTTTTAGCTCACTGAGCTAATTGGCAAGTGACAGTTGATGTGTGGCTTCACAAATTGACTAAGCCAAGGATCAGGGTGCCAGGCAGCAGACATCCATGCCATGGAAAAGCAAATTTCAAAGTGAAAGTTCCAAAGCTGTAGCACATATGGGTGATTTGTTGTGAATTTTCAAAGTTTTGACATTTAAAGGCTTGCTGTAGCGCCACCATCAGGACTATTGTCTCGTGTTTCCAGTTGAAGACATCTGGCATGGGACTGGACCTTTGTGAAAAGTTTGGGTAGATTTCTCATATGGAAATGTTGCATGAGCTGAGGCTTGAACTCACGATCTTCAACACCAAGAACCATCCTCTATCTCACTGAGCTAATTGGCAAATGGAAATGTCACCTGCAGCTTCACAAATTTACTAAGTCAGTCACCTGTGTGCAAGACAGCAGCTGTTAGTGTGTAAAGGCAGATTTCAAGCGGCTGTCAAAAATTCAGTTATTGAGACAAAAATCCGAAAATACACAGATTGCATCTAGACAGCATGGAGATGTTGGTCATTTGTTTTTAACAATGATTTATTGGCTCCAAAAGTGAAAAACCGATGTTTAAAAATGACATTTTTGCATCGACTCCAATTGTTCTCATGAGAGCGAAATTCAAAATGCTGTAAAAAATTCAGTTTTTGAGATAAAATTCTGATATTTGGCAAACTTCATCAACCATGACTCCAAAATTTTGTCTTTTTTTTTTAATGAACATTGAAAATGTATTTAGCAAGAATTTGCAAGTATATGTTTACAATACAGTTTACAGTCAAACATTTTGATGCACTGTAGGCTCAATTTTCCATAAATCAAAAATCTGTGTGGACCGTTTGTGTAGGACAGTCTGAAGATGCTCTGTAGCAAGTTTGGTGTCAATTGAGCAAAAATTGTGGGAGGAGATAGGTTCAATAAGTTTTACAGTTTTTGAAAAAAACAGAGTGATGGACTTCATAATTTGCAACAGGTTTAAATGTACAAAAGTTTCTTCAGTATTGGGGCTACATTTTGGTGAAAGTTGCAAATCTGTAGCATATATGGTTGATTTGTTGTGAATTTTCAAAATTTTGAACTTTAGAGGCTTGCTGTAGCGCCACCATCGGGACTATTGGCCTGTTTTTGCAGCTGAGGCAATCTGGCATGGGACTGGACCTTTGTGCAAAGTTTGGTCATTTTTCGTGCATGGGAAGTAGGAT
>JAJHUR010111012.1:0-10301 GCA_027495735.1 Lutjanus campechanus | reverse complement strand
CAGTCAGCCACTTTGAAGGCTTAGGTCTCTTTTTCCTCTTTCTTCTCTTTTGTTGACTGCGCTGAGGGTGTAAAAGCGGCCTTCTCATTTCACACAGCGTGAAGAGGCAAAGAGGCCACCATGCAAAATATCATACCTAACACAGTCATTGTATCAGACACAAGAAATGATGCCACGTCTGATATTTTCATTGTTAAACACACGAAAAGAAACACCGTCTAGCATTTGTTCTTTTTGTTTACAAGGTTCAGGTCTTAAATCAAAGCGCCAAATCCTTCCCGAAATATTATCCTCTCTAATTCAGACATATTTTCCTGTGAAGAGGGAAGAGGCAGGATTGTGGCATCACAATGTGGTTCAGGATTTAAACCTGCCCGGGTGGTGGCAGTCTGTGCAAGCGCCAGGCTGTGGTGTTAGCCGCTGCTCCTGCCAAGTGAGGCCCCCGCCACATAAACAGGATTTCCCCCCTTGGCGGGCAGGCTGGCGTAGCGGGCCCCGCGGCCCTTTGAAGTTGACAGGCCCCCTGAGTCCCCTGGGAGAGGCTTGGGATCTGATCCCTCTGCTCACACACACACTTTGCCAGGACACAGATACACACACACATATTCGCAATATTCACATTCACACATCCACAAACACATAATCTGCTCTCGCTCAATCAAGCACCCAAAAAATATGATCTACCCCCGTGTCCGGCAAATACACACACAAACCAGACTTAACATCTCTGGAGCCAACGCTGATAAAGGGCAAGCAGGAAGCTCCCAGAGTGCACCTGGCTCTGTGTTGATAAAGGAGCGGGTCGCGGCTCCCAGTGTGGAGCCAGGGTTTGGCCAAGAAAAGAATGATGAGGTTGACTGACAGAGGGGGGAGGAGGATAAGAACAACAATGGATTAAAAACAACTTCATCTCATCCATGATTTGTTTTTTGTTTGTTTTTTTTGCTATTATCTCTTCCATCACGACTTCTCTGCTACATGTAATAATCATGACCCAGTAGAAATGTTTGCATATTCTACCAGTTGCATTTTTATTAAAGTACCCAAAAAAAACATATTCTCTCTCTTCAGGTGGTATCTAGCTAGATAGATTTGGTTTTATGTGCCCACATTTTGAAATATCAGCCTCTGAGCTTTGTGCCTCCACCACAATATAACACAATAGTGCAATTTAATTTTTTAAATTGACCCTATAAATATAATCGACAGAGAGAAATTTTTAATGACTTTCCTATATAACCATGGTCGTCCTATGGCCACGATGTTACATTTATAAACCTTTAATAAATTGCTTAGACTTTATCTTACAGCACACTAAGACGTAACAAGTTTTAACTTGTATTAAGTAGAAATAATATGTGAACAAACACAGCTATGCCCTAATTAGACACCATACCCCAATAGTACAGTAATTAAGACTCAACAAGCCATACCTTCAAATTAGACAAAAATTAGAAATAATATGTTCTTTATTAGTATTAGACTCTTTATTAGACCCTTATTAGACTTTATTAGAGTGTAATTTTGGACACATCACAACAGAATTATACTATGAACTAAATTGTATTATTTATCCACAGTGAGACACTTATTAGACTTTTATTTGCTGTAATGTGCCTCAAATTACGCTCTAATAAATTGTAATAATGGTCTAGTACTGGTAAAGAATATATTATTTATTGTTTTTGTCTAATTTGATACAAAGTGTGGCTTGCTACATTTCATTAGTGTACTGTAAAATAAAGTGTGAGCAATCATTTTTGAAAGAAATGTCATGAAGCCTGCATTACATTTTTATACTGTTTTAATGAACAAATCTATTAAAAACATTCCCTGTCACTGATTTTATTGTTTTTATACCATATGCACTTTTGACAGCTGGAGTATTATTTAATTTTTTATGGCTCTTTTGAGGGACTCAAAGCACTTGGTTAAAGGGGCCGTAATAAATATTCATATATTAATTAATTAATTGGATCACATGAGTATGTGTAATGTGGAAAGGGTCACTAATGGCGGTGATGGCACAGAGAATTATAAGCCGACTCTGCAGAATGTTTGGGGGGTTGGTTCGGTCTCCCTGCTGTCATCAGTCTTGTCTAGCAAAAAAAGAACCAACAGTATATACTTAGAACCAAACAGCGGCCAAAAAAGTTAGCGCCTAGCTGTGTGAAGTATTTAGCAATTAAAGAAACAAATAATTTTCCCAGGAGTAAATGATAACACAGCTTAAAAGAGAGTGCTCAATTCTTTCTATTATGAATTTTGATCCTTTGAGGTTTTATATTTATGAAGAGCTGAGAAAAGCTATTTAAAACCCTGAGATGTCATCACAATGTAAAGTCTATGGGCTGAGTGGGAACTCACGGATGAGGCCAATGGGATAAACACTAAAAACGGAACAACTTTCACAGTATTGCTGTCAAAAGATTAAGCAAAGGCCCTGATGTTGGTTAAATATTTAACAAGTCAACACTATTTTGTATCCTTAATTTAACATCACATGTGAATCAGGATGTGAGCACCAGTCTCTGGTGTCAAAGTCAGCACTTTGTACAACTCTCAAACAACAGCCCAGATCTCTCCCTCAGGACCTCTGTGCAGTTTAACAATGCTGCACTTCCTGCACTGAATTTTGCCAGCGAACATAATTCTGAAAGCAGCCACGTTCATGCATTCATTTTACAGTGTGCGATCGTAATTTTTCTGAGAAACCGTTATGAAGGCTCACCCACGTGCATCTACAAGCCTGTCTGAGCGCCGCACAAAAACCATCCTTTCAACTAAAAATGTGCCAAATAAGTTGTTGGAATAGTTTAATTAATTGGCACTCTCTGTCAAGTGTTTTCCTACATGATTTAAATACTTCTCGGCCTCGGCATTTGCAAATTGACAATTATAATTATTGGATTTTGCCTGGGGGAGAAAGCTAATGATTTGAGCTCATTTTATTGGGATTAATTTCATTTATATTTTGAAGATTGTGTGTACTAATTGATTAGCTTTAATCTATCTAATTGTGGGAGTCACTTTGCTCGTGGCAGTGTGGATTATGTCACGCTGCCGGGGCTCTGGGTGGGTTATTAGGCTACACACTTCCGCTAAATGTGCTGCATTACTCATCTGCCCACCAACTGATAGGTGTTTGTTATACACATCAATGGCAGACTCTGAGATTGATTACACTGCGAACGGTTGAAAAGATTAAGAGCGAGGGGAAGACAGAGACATAAATAAAGATGGAGCTGGGTGGGAAATACAATTGAAAAGTGCAAGAGAGTTAAACAGAAAGAGAGACGGTGAGGCTAGAAATCAAGAGATAATCAATGAAGAGAGAGAGGCTATCAAAAGCTTTCAACTCAGCGCCGAGCTTTGAAAGGGACTTCATCAAAACCGCTCTCCGCACACCTCTCCTCCTGTTGACTGTGGTGCGCTCCCTCAGCCAGGGGCTTGGCGGTAGCGATGGTAATTGAGTTGCCTATTATCGATTAGCTCATGGCAGCCCTCCTTCATTCTATCTGTCACTATTAGCTCTGCGAGTGTGGGGACACTGGGAGTATGAGGGGAATGTGGGGTTTGGATGGTGAGGTGGGAGGTATCTGCAGAGGAGATGAGGGGAGAGAGAATCTAATCAAGCACGATGAGAAGATACTGCGCTTTGTAACAGACTGTCAGAGGTGTGGAAATTGAGTCACGAGACTAGGACTGGGGGTCAGACTAATTGACACATCTGATGATCTTATACCCGACTTGACTAAGACATGGAAGTGACCCATGAATCAATTCATTTCCTGAATATAGAGACTGAGGACCAACTCTGTTTAAAAAAAACTGCGTTGCAGAACCAATCCAAAGTCTTCAGAGCATCGTGTTCGGTAAGGCGGGTCATTGAAAAAAAATCTAAGGGGTGTAGCTTTGTTAGAAGCCATTCACACCACCATTCAAGCAGCTATTTTGCATTTTGTCCCCAGATGATTGGTAATCTGGAGTAGGGACTTGATTTGGGACTTGAGTGCAAGGACTTAAGATTTTTGACTTGCAAAACAATAACTTCCCCCACCTCTGGGGGAACGTTTTCGTTTTCTAAAGAAAGCAAGACTCTAAGAGGCCACTAAATGAGCAGACCGTATTAGTGATGTTCAAACTGTAAACAGCCACTGACATGTCTCATTTCACTTCACCGATCAATGGAACAAGTTGGCACCATGTGATGCTGAGCTGACATAATAAGCAACCTTGATATGAAGCACCATTGTACTATGACTGCAGTTCTGCTTCATGTTATGATTCAGAATAAAGGAGTGTCTGTTCAACAGAGATGGCATTCAGCCACAAATAAGATCTGCTGACTGTCTATTGACTGTGTTTTTTATAAAACATAACAGATTGATCTTATTTTAGCTGTTGGTTCATTTTGATGAGACATGGTGCAAATGAAAGACAGTGTTTTTGATGCTGCCGTGCCTGTTTGATCTCTTTAGGCTATATAATACACTGCGCAAGAGAAATGAATAAAATATAAATGTGGGGTAAAAACAACAAAACAAAAACATCCTCTGCTCTCACAGAAAATTCAGAATGCCCTCACTTAAAGGAGCTTTGGGTCGGTGGCTCGGGCCAGGAGCCAACCCGAAAGAGTCAGTGTTTGATGACCTGGGAATGAGACTTGCCAATCATTTATCGCTCGCAGCACATTTAAACAAAAATAAAAATTACAATACGCTTCCCGTTTTCTGACCCCTCCGCCCACCCTAATAATTTTCACACAGCCCCTTGAAGAAGCTGGTGAAAATGGCCTCTTAGGTTAAGTTTGAATGTTGCCATTTTTCCCTACATAGTTTGCACTTGCTCCAGTTTTTTCCTTTATTTTCCTGCCTCATCAACTTCACTTCCTCTCCTATATTCTCTCTTTTTTTTTCTTGGCTTTCCCTTCCTCTCGCCTTCCTCCCTCTCCTCTCCTGGCACTCAACAACCTGTCTCTGTTCTCTATCTTCCCTCTGCCTTGTCAGGTGATTGAGAGGCACGATGCGAAGGAGGGAGGAAAGGAGTTGTGTGTGCGCGCAGGGGGGGTAATAAACCCAAAGATGAATCAGGGACCAGGCAGTGAAACCCACATCTCTCCTCTCCTCTCTCTTCAGGCACAGAAGGGTGTGGTGATGAGGTTGGCAGGGTAGAAGCAAGAACTGCTGAGGACTCACAAATCCTCGCACCTGTTTTTCTTTTTTTTAAGGGCCCTCCACCCGTTAAACGCATGTAAATAGTCGTGTCTTGTAAGCAGTCCAGATGACAGGCAGCAGATGTTTACCCCAGGGCTCAGTAAATCACAGGTTAGTTACTTTGATTATAGACCCTCGTCAGTCCCCGAGAGGAATAACTTGACAGGCTTTAAGGCGAGCTTGTGGCATAAATTATAAATGACACAGTCAGGTGGTTACTGCTCTTCGATGGCTGTCCAAGGAAACCGTGAAGGTGTTTGCTTCAGTTACACTGAAGTAAAATATATAAATGTGAAAGATTAACTGATATGATATAGAACTGAGGATGGGGATATAATTCCCTCATGGGTTCCTACAAATGTCAAACATGTGTGTTTAAAAACCCCATCTCCTACACCATTTCTTTGTTCAGCCAACTACTATATGTTTTTGAGGAAAGAGCTGTCTAGTTCACTGTCAGTGGGTTTTTATAATCCGGTACGTGTGACATTTTTATGCTACATAAAGGTTATATTGTGGAAACTTTGTATGGAAATCCTGTGTGTCCAATATTAGAGAATAAGATTGTAAAAAGTCACATGACTCAATAAAGACAAAGAATATGATCAGGAAAAAAATGAAATAATACAAAAAAGTCGTCTGTCTTTGAAGGCAGAATAAGTAGAATTTGTCAGTTGTTGTTTGTAAATGCACCACAAAGACTGATGATTGTTGAATCTCATTCCCAGGTCTCTGTGGATGCAGGTGCCATCACACACTTCTGGCACCCCAGGGCTGAGGGAGCTAACAGCAGTTAGTGGATATCTGAGTTACTTTAGTAACAGTTGAAGTTATATTTACATCAACTCCATGAGCGAGAACTGTATTCCCTGTTGGTTATGGAGCTTGTGTTTTTTCCTGGTGACCGGCCATATTCACCGAGGGGCTGTTGAGTCCATTTTTGTGTCTGATAACGAAAGCTAACAGTCATGGTTTGCTAATTTAGTAAGCTGCTAAAGCTGTCTTTTCCATCAGGAAACTAAATTAAATCACCAAAAGTTGAATCTGACCAGGTGGAAAAACATTTAAAATATTTTGTCCATGATCCAGTTTTAGCCAAATTACTAAATAAAGTGCTAAAGTTGATATTTTTTTTAATTTTTTTTTTTTTTTTTTTACAGTGTAGCTCCCAGAAACACTCTGCTCCAGCTCGTGGATGTTTGTCAAAAGCGAGAAGGTTTTTCATTAGACACAAATTTAGTGCACGCCCCCAAGAGCAAGATGAGTTCAGCAAAAATCAACATTTTTTAACCCTTTTCTAGCAAAGACAATGTCTGAAATACTAATACTATCAGCAACATTAAACAATTATCAACCTTTATAAGATCACTAAATAGCCAACATTAGTATTAACAGCTGTTTACTTACCACTCTAGAAGGAACTCTTTACTCACCAAGAGCTGTCTCCAGCAATGAAAAGCAATGTCAGTGACAACTCTTTTTTTTTTGTTGCTTCTTTTTATATCTTTTCTTATTTGGCGCTGAATGAGATTTCTTGTCCTCAGGGCAGCACTACTCCTTCAGTCTCTCAGACAGGGCAGACTGGACGGTTCAGTGACACACTATCACCTTTTAAGTTACAGGATGGGCCGAGGCTAGCTGGTTAGCACGCTAACTTCAGTTGCAACACAGCACATAGACATATAACGTCAGAACTGTCATTTCTTCACATTTAGTCGATAATTATTGTAAAGTTTTAAACAAAAATTGCTACAGACAGTAGAGCTGCTTGAATGACAAGAATTATTATGAATTATGAAAAAAAAAGGTCACTGGAAAAAAATAGTACCATGACATTAAAGCAGATTCCAGAAAACGGACATTACAGGATGTTTTGAAAATAAAAACGGCTAGAATTAAACAACAATGAAATTCTGATACTGGATTGTAACATCATATTAATTTATCAGATTTTAAGGACTTCAGGTCTCTGTGGTTGGGACGGGTAGTTGGGAGGTGAAAAGCAGGGAGAACAACAGATTGACGCTACTTAAACATTTGGTCAAGATTAGTGAAAGATTATTTTTCCTCTTTTGTTTTCAATCAATATAGAGTTCTTCAATATTTAACCAAGAAGGCAATTTTTCCTAAAGCTTAGCCAAAAGCTTTGTGCTGCTTAAATATAACTATAGTAATATAAATACATTTCAATCTTTTCTTATTATGCAGGTTATAAAATGATGTCCAGATGACATGTTTTATCCGCAAAATGTACATGCAAATGCAGATTCGTTGTATATAAATGTAATTTTTCAGAGACAGAGTTGGCATATAAACATTACACTGTGTATTTATATTCAGAATGCATGTTATCACTTGATCCTGTTTTTCCAAACCATTTTTCACAGTCTTTCCGTGTTTGACATGAAACCCTTAAATCAGCCAGTGTTTTCCTCCTCACAGAAGAGCTTTCCGCTCAATAGGTGGTAGCACATGAAGCCAGTACAAACTGCCCGTGTGTGTGTGTGTGTATGCGGCAGTGTGTCTATGTGCACGGGTGTGTGGCAGCCAAGCAGGCAGTCAGGCATCATGCTGCCACTGTATCAAACAACAGCAGTGGATGCCAGCCACACTTCCGCTCCTCACATGAAAGGAGGCAGGATGGAAATGGTTGGGGTTTGGGGGGAGAAAATGGGGGGAGAAGAGATGGGGGAGGGGGGCTGGTCGGGTGGAAGCTGGGAGGGATGGATGGGGCGGATGGATGGCCGAGCGGCCTGAGGACGCTGCCAGGCACCCAACTTCCCTGCACAGATGGAGCCCAACACTGCCGAGCACCAGCCAAGTAGTCCACAGACTGTGTGTGTAAGATGTATGCGGTGGGAATTTTAAGGTGTGTGGACTAATGTGTGTTTATTCATTTGCACTGTAAAAAATCATACAGGTATTCAGTGAAATCAACTAATCTTTTCTCATTGACGTTACGCAAATATAGGAGTTTGATTTGTTCAAGTAATTAATTAAACTATTACATTTCTAGTATTTGTTTTCAGAACTCACAGACATGAGTTGTTCTAACTTGTGAAGTCTTTTGACTTGAAATAATCAGTTGAATAAATGTTCATCAGTTCCTGAAGACTTGTTGGTTCAACTTAATATTTTAAGCTTATTGAACATATTTTATGAAGTACACTTGAATTAACATCAAGAAATGTTTGTATTGAACATTACACAGGTACCTTAACTCGTATTTTCACATTCAGCCAACTTCAACTTCAAACTGAGAAAATCTAGAAGGAAATGAATTTTTTAAGATTTTAAGGCGGCCTGGACACTATCACTAACACTAAGTTAAAACAAATAGCTTATTTTTACAGTGTGTTTGTGTGTATACAGTATATTAGATTTTTAGCTCAGCATTTCTGTGTGTGTTTTGAGTGTGTGCGCGGGATTTGCTGAGATATGGGGAGGGGTTATTTGTACAGTACAGTGAAGGAAAAAGGGGGGGTGGTTGGAATGCAAATGTCCTTCTGAAAGAGAAAACTCAGGCCTCAGCTCATTTTTATGCATTTTTTTACGCTTACTGCGCTTGAATCAATCAATAAATAAAGCAAACGTGGGGAGAAAAAAAAAAAAAGAAAACGTGCATTTGTGGGCAGAAAATTGTTGGTGGATAAATATGTAAATGCTCAGTGCCGCTGTGAAACATCGCCATTGCCCTCCAAGCATTTTGGGCCTACTTTAGATGCAAACACATGAGTGATCAGAGTCAGAGCCTTGCTTGATAGCGCTCCTCTCAAGGAAGCTTTCATGACATGAACTCTCTTTTTTCTCTCCCCTCTTTTCTCTCCCTTTTTAATCAGTTTGCCCCTCTCACTTTCAATTAATCAACCTCTCCCTCTTCTTCTTTCTTTCTTCCTTTCACTCCCTCAATCTGCTCCTCTCTACCTCTTTCATACATTTAATTAACAAACCTCTTTCTTTTTCCAGCCTGCAGATTCTAGTCACACTAACAGTATGTTGTTGTCACCACTCCTGTGGTTCATGTAAAAGCTGCACCTCCCTGCACTGAGAGAGGTGGTGTGTGTGTGAGAGTGTGTGTGTATGTGAGTGTGTCTGCCATATCAAAGGAAACATTTGACTCCGTTTTGACTCCACCTTGACTCCTGCATGGATCAGCCTGTGCTGTGAAAGCAAGACCAGACATTTGTGCCCTTGCCGGCTACAAAGGGAGATGATTATCAGGGATTTAGGTGATGTGTTTGTGAGTGTGCGTGTGTGTGCGCCCATATATACTGTATGCACTGTAAAAAAAAATCATACAGGAATTTAGTGGAATTAACTAATCTCTTATTAACTTGAAGTAGCGTGGGATCATGAGAGTTGTGTTCTTCATTGCCAAACAGCCACAATAGCTGGAACACCGTGGGTTTGAATCCACGATTGCTGTGTTTTGAAATATAAGTCTTATAAATATATGTGACTTGTAAGCTTAGGATATTGCTTTGAGACATACAATGAAGTATTTGGTGGTAGTCAAATAAAAATCCACAGTTTCAAGTTAATCAAATAAAATAAGTTTTCTTAACTTAAATACATGAATGGATCTGAACAGTAAGCTCAAGTCTGATAAACTGATCATAGTAACTTTTTAACTTAAGTTGACACAACAAATTAGGCCTGGAAAGTGGCAGGACGTTGGCAGGCTTCCGGACGGCTTTCGAAAGGCGTGGGAATTTTCAAGTGGCTGCATCTGTATAGTGTTTGTGCCAATGTTGGAACACAGTAGCTCCAACCAGAGCTGCTGTGAGTTCTCTGTGTCAAATTAAGAACTGACTGAAGGAAATCAACTTTGTTTGTAATGTTTGTGTAACGAGGGAGCTGTTGGTCCAACCAAATATTTTAAGTTGATTGAACATGTTTGCTCCAGTAGACCTGAATTAATGTGAAGTCTGATTATTCGTTTTGAATCATTACAAAATTATCCCAACTTGTCTTTTCAAATTCAGTCAGTGACTGAAGTGTTGTTGGTTCAACTTAATGACTTAAGCTTATTGAACATGTTTTCTCAAGCTGAACTGAATTAATATCAAGTTTATTTGACCAGAA
>JAJHUR010111010.1:1144-22879 GCA_027495735.1 Lutjanus campechanus | reverse complement strand
TGTAGCTAATATTAGCGGTTGGTCTGTGTAGCTAACGTCAGCGGTTGGTCTGTGTGGCTAACGTCAGCGGTTGGTCTGTGTGGCTAACATTAGTGGTTGGTCTGTGTAGCTAACGTCAGCGGTTGGTCTGTGTGGCTAACGTCAGCGGTTGGTCTGTGTGGCTAACGTCAGCGGTTGGTCTGTGTAGCTAACGTTAGCGGTTGGTCTGTGTGGCTAACGTTAGCGGTTGGTCTATGTAGCTAATATTAGCGGTTGGTCTGTGTAGCTAATGTTAGCGGTTGGTCTGTGTGGCTAACATTAGTGGTTGGCCTCACCTTTTGTCTGTGGTTGTGTCTCCGTTTTTGTTTGTTTGGTCTTGTTACATCTTGTACAACTTTTTTTGTCTTCTTACATCTTATGTGATATTTTTACAACTGATGTCACTTCCTGCAGCTGCTGAACGAGAGGCTGATGGGAGCTGAAGGAACAAAGATGGACGATGACTTCCTGAAGATGGAGAAGGTGAAAGTGTGAAAGCTGCACTGAGATCATGATCTGATCTGAACTGAGGAGACAAACTGACGGATTGACTGACATCCTCTCTGCCCTCCTGTCTGCCCTGCCGGCTGTCTGTCTGTCTGTCCTCCTGTCTGTCCTCCTGTCTGTCTGTCAGAGTGTCACAGTGATCCACTCTCTGCTGGCTGAGCTGTTGTCCAAAACCACAGAGTTCCTGCAACCAAACCCAGGTAATGAAAAAAACTATGGTCATAAACGCACCACAGCTGCGTTCACTGAACACATGTGACGTACAGACAGTAGAAGATGCGTCTGTTGGTCTAAACCACGTTGAAGTGAGCGTCTTTGTGTCTCCGCAGCTGACAGAGCCAAACTGAGCATGCTCAACACCATGTCCAGGATCCGAGGACAGGGGAGGTCGGTGGGCTACCCGCAGACAGAGGGCATTCTGGGAGATTGTATGTTGCACTACGGCCAGGAGCTCGGAGCTGCTTCTGAATTTGGTACGCGGCCAGACAGATACTGTGAGAGCTGCATCTCCATGGTAACGACCGAGAAATGGAGGAGAAAATGTGACATTAAACTTTTAACGCAGCACAAACAGTGAGACGGGACGAGAGGTTCAGATTCAACAGTAAAAGTAGAAGAACTGATTCAACTGGTTTACTGCAGTAAAAGACTGAAACGTCCTCAAAGTATAAAAGTAACAAGTCGTCCTCTGAAGGACATTTATACTGACTGTCTCTGTACAAAGACAACTGAACCTCAGCTTTTCTCCACCACAGTCTTGTTACGTTGTTTCTGTCTCGTCAGGTCTGTTATGTTGTTTCTGTCTCGTCAGGTCTGTTACGTTGTTTCTGTCTCGTCAGGTCTGTTATGTTGTTTGTATCTTTTCCGTCTGACTGAATCTCACCGTGTCTCTGTGGTCGTGTCTCCTTTTCTGTCTGTTTCATCTCGTCACGTCTTTTATGAGGTTTTCATCTTCTTTCATCATGTCAATCTTCTTCTTCTACGTTGTTTTTCATCTCGTAATCTTTTCCGTCTTGTCACATCATTTTCATCTTGTTGCGTCTGACACATCTGTTGGACCTGGAGGGACGTTCAGTCCTCAGAAATCTGCAGACAGAAAAATACAAACTGAAACAAAACAGGAAGAAAAAGTTTACCTGTTTATTTTTGATTCTCCTCTCGCTTTTCCTGTTTTTTCTTTGTTTGTTTATGCTGCCCTCTGATTGGTCCTCTGGTTGGTCATTTGGTCTTGCCTCCTGTCTGTCCTCTTGTCGTCCCTCCTGTCTGTCCTCCTGTCGTCCCTCCTGTCTGTCCTCTTGTCGGTCCTTCTGTCTGTCCTCCTGTCTGTCCTCCTGTCGTCCCTCCTGTCTGTCCTCCTGTCGTCCCTCCTGTCTGTCCTCTTGTCGGTCCTTCTGTCTGTCCTTCTGTCTGTCCTCCTGTCTGTCCTCCTGTCGTCCCTCCTGTCTGTCCTCTTGTCGTCCCTCCTGTCTGTCCTCCTGTCGGTCCTTCTGTCTGTCCTCCTGTCTGTCCTCTTGTCGGTCCTTCTGTCTGTCCTTCTGTCTGTCCTCCTGTCTGTCCTCTTGTCGTCCCTCCTGTCGGTCCTCCTGTCTGTCCTCTGTCTGTCTTCTGTCTGTCCTTCTGTCTGTCCTCCTGTTGTCGCTCCTGTCTGTCCTCTTGTCGGTCCTTCTGTCTGTCCTTCTGTCTGTCCTCTTGTCGTCCTCCTGTCTGTCCTCCTGTCGTCCCTCCTGTCTGTCCTCTTGTCGTCCCTCCTGTCGTCCCTCCTGTCTGTCCTCTTGTCTGTCCTTCTGTCTGTCTTCTTGTCGGTCCTCCTGTCGGTCCTTCTGTCTGTCCTTCTGTCTGTCTTCTTGACGGTCCTTCTGTCTGTCCTTCTGTCTGTCCTCTTGTCGGTCCTTCTGTCTGTCCTTCTGTCTGTCCTCCTGTCTGTCCTCCTGTCGTCCCTCCTGTCTGTCCTCTTGTCGTCCTCCTGTCTGTCCTCCTGTCGGTCCTTCTGTCTGTCCTTCTGTCTGTCTTCTTGTCGGTCCTTCTGTCTGTCCTTCTGTCTGTCCTCTTGTCGGTCCTTCTGTCTGTCCTTCTGTCGTCCCTCCTGTCGTCCCTCCTGTCTGTCCTCTTGTCGTCCCTCCTGTCTGTCCTCCTGTCGGTCCTTCTGTCTGTCCTTCTGTCTGTCTTCTTGTCGGTCCTCCTGTCTGTCCTCCTGTCGTCCCTCCTGTCTGTCCTCTTGTCGTCCCTCCTGTCTGTCCTCCTGTCGGTCCTTCTGTCTGTCCTTCTGTCTGTCTTCTTGTCGGTCCTCCTGTCTGTCCTCCTGTCGGTCCTTCTGTCTGTCCTTCTGTCTGTCTTCTTGTCGGTCCTTCTGTCTGTCCTTCTGTCTGTCCTCTTGTCGGTCCTTCTGTCTGTCCTTCTGTCGTCCCTCCTGTCTGTCCTCTTGTCGTCCCTCCTGTCTGTCCTCCTGTCGGTCCTTCTGTCTGTCCTCTGGTGGTCCAGGCGGCGCTCTGTCTGGTGTGGGTGAAGCTCTGCAGCAGGTTGCTCAGGCCCGGGACACTCTGGATGTCAACGTCAAACACAGCTTCATCGACCCGCTGCAGGACGTCTACAACAGCGAGCTGAAGGACATCAGGGTGAGAGGACGCAGCACCGACACGAAACGTTTTCATAAAATATTGAAGACAAAAGATTATTTTTGAACGTTCACATTTTTGAGTTTAAGTGGAAGAGAAACGGTTCAGCATCATGTTGACGTTTCTGTTCTGTGTTCTGATTGGCTCCTCAGTTCCAGCTGAAGAAGCTGAACGGTCGTCGGCTGGACTTTGACTACAAGCGGAGACGGAGAGGTAAAGTCCCGGCGGAGGAGGTCCGACAGGCCTGGGACAAGTTCACGACGTCCAAAGATCTGGCAGAGCGGAGCATGTTCGTCCTGCTGCAGAACGACGTGAGTCTGAACAACAAGTCTTTACCTGAAGGTGATGAACGTAGATCTTTAAAAGTCAATATGACGGTTTAATAATTAATACATACTGATCAATATTAACACATCAGTGTCCCCACGTTGTCCCAGCTGTCGTTTCACGTTTCCTCCTGCAGGTCGATCGGCTCGGTCGTCTGTCAGCTCTGGTCGCTGCGCTGCTGGACTTCCACCGCAACGCCCACCGCATCCTGCTGGGTCTCCATGGCAACCTGCAGGCCAGGTGAGCCCCCCTTCAAGAATCACATCTTAGTGGTAAATCCAAGGTTATTATCAAAGTAAAGAGGTTAATCAATAAGAACCTGCTTGGTTACCCAAATTAATTGTTTTTGGGATGACGGGCTGTTGGATGAAGGAGTTTTAGGTCCATTGGGACAATTTTTCATATTTTCACATGTTGGAAAACAGGCTGACGGCTGCGAGTAACAAACCAGAGCGACGCTTTAAACCCAGAAGGATCCGAATCAGAAGTGAACACAACGGCAGCATCGGATTTTACCACCAACCGTCTGTCACGGCTGCAGTTTCCTCAGGTTACTCCCACATTCATACATACATATATAAATATATATACAGTCTCTGCAGGGTTTCACATTTCTTTGGAATAAAATTCTGCGTATCTTTCTGTGACAGGAGAGCAGTTCACAGTGTTACCGTCCAGACCCGGCAGTCCCATCTCCTGCTACGGTGAGAAAATACTGACAAACGACACACAGACACACTTTAACAGGAAGTGAGAAGAGAAAGAGAGAAAAGACGTTAAGGGTGAAGATTAAAGGTGAAGTGTGTCCTCTCACTCCGTTCTGTGTGCTTCCTGATAAACCCTGATGTTTCTACACAGTCCTGCTTCTGTAAAAGGGATGTAAAGAAAAAGAAAGTGGGCTGGACCAAACTTCACAACACTCCAATCAGCCAATCAGCAACAGCCATGTGCAGGACAAGGGGAGGAAGATGGGGGGGTGGGGCGTGGGGGGGTGAGATGTGAGGATGACTGGCGTGTTCACCCCCAAACGTGATGAAAGTATTCACCTCGCGTTAATCACATGTGCATTTATTCACCAGCGTACGTCCACGAGCTTCACCAGTTTTCACATTTGTACCATAGACTGTATATAGAAGTGGGCGGAGCCTTCGTGACGTCACCCATTGGTTTCTGAACACCTGTTTTGAAGCCTTGAGTTTCAGATTTGGCCAGCGCCATTTTTTTTTTTTAAAGTTATTTTTTTGGACATTTTGTGCCTTTATTAGATAGGACAGTTGAAGAGTGGACAGGAGAGAGAGGGGGTGACACGCAGCAAAGGGCCGAGGGCGGGAGTCGAACCAGCGGCCGCTGCAGAGGACTAACAGCCTCAGTACATGGGACGGATGCTCTACCAACCGAGCTAAACCTCCGCCCCGGCCAGCGCCATTTTGACAGTTTTGAAACCGGATGTGAATATGATTGGTTGAGACGGTGGAGCAGGGCGGGTGGTGGGGGGCAAGCATAGACGGTATAGTCTATGGGAGCGAGTGAGTGGCACTACCATAGGGCACTATGCCTGTCAATCACGAAACCACGCCCCTAATTATACAGAACTTTAAGCCTTAACATAAAAGCAACGAATGACTTATATGAAAATTCAAGTCTGGTTCAGTGAACATGGTGGGGGATATTAGCGATAGAGACCAAAATCGTTTTTTGACACGGCCTATAAATATGTTTATTTCAGCTGTAAAGTTCGGCATTTTAAAACGGGGGTCAATGGGACCGGGCTTCTTTTTGCAGCCAGCTCGCGCGCCCCCTGCTGGATTTCGGTGAGAATACAGCGTTACTGCACTTCTGCATTGGCTTCATTTTTCAGAGCCGGAAGCTTCGTCCACTTCTATATACAGTCTATGGTTTGAACGTATTTTTCAACCAACAAGATTGTGACAGGATTCATTTTTCACCATTTTCTGATCATTTATGGACCAAACAACTAATCGATTAGTGGAAAAATGATTATGCAACAGAGAAACATGTGGAAACAGGCGAACACGTATGTGCTGTTGCAGCAAATATCAAATATCTGATCACACTTTGACGTCCTTCATTAAATATGAACTCTTCTGTCTCTGTGTCTCCCGCCCAGCCGACAGTAAGCTGGTCCTGGATCAGCCCTGTTGCCGGGCGATGTACTCCTTCCACCCGAACCGCGACGGCGAGCTGGACTTCAACGAGGGCGACACCATCATCCTCACCAAGCAGGTCGACGGCAACTGGTACGAGGGGACGCTCGGCGGCCGGTCAGGACTGTTCCCCGTCAGCTACGTGGACGTGCTGGTGCCTCTGCCGTTACCATGACAACATATTATTATTAAAAAAACATCCACAGAGTCCACGCACTGATCGCAGGAATCAGATTCACAGTCTGACGTGCTGATCTGAGATATGCAACTTTATCAGCTCCTTATTTGCACTTTTTCACGAGCGAATCAGCCGACGGCGACGTGTCTGTTCTAAAGGAAAGGAGGCCATAGGTTCTACTGAAGAGCACTTTACTTTATGATCTCACGTTCTAAAAAATAAATTAAAGAACGAGCCGCTCAACAGAGGCTCAGTCTGTCAGTGTGACAGTTTCAGGCCCCGCCCTCGTCACTGACATAAATAAAGATGGACGACGTGTCTCCTCCCACTGGAGAACCGTGACATCACGGCCCCGCCCACCCGGGCTGCAAACTGTCAGCTCTTTAATTAATCAGTCATTGGTAAAATTATCAATCAATTAATCAATTAATCAGATTTTAACCTTAAAAACGTTTCATTTATCAAACAACCCCTTAAAGTTCTAGTTCCACAGCAACAGGTTCCACGTTCTCTTACAGCATTAGAAATACAGCTGATAACTAGAACCATATAGGGTTCTTCAGCTTGTCCCCCTAGGAGAACCATGTTTGGGTCCTGTTAGAACTTTTTATAAAAGTTCACTTGGAACCCTTTCAAAGAGTTCTACCTAGAACCCAACATTAAAGGTTATATCTAGAACATCTGTGAAAGGTTTGACAGAGAACCCTTTTATGGTGCAATGGTTCCAGCCAAAACCCTCTCTGGAGGTTCTATCCAGAACCTTCGGATCTCTCTAAGGGTGCTAAAGAGAATCCAACCAGGGGGTTCTATTGAGAACCTTTTTATATTATGGCACAAAGAACTCTTTCTTCTTTAAAAGGTTCTTTGGATGAAAAGGGTTCTTACAAAGAACCCTTGACAAACCCTTTCTTCCAAAAAAGGTTCTTCAGGAGTAAATAGTTCTGAGTAGAACCACAGCCCTTCAGGAAGAACCTTTTAGAACCCTGTTTTCTAAGAGCTACATACTTCAGATGTTTATTCGATAGAAGATCAGTTAAATATTACATGATCGATCAAATTCTTAATGAATGATTGATCATTGATTGATTATCATCCCTACTCCTAACGATTACTTTTAATGTTGATTAATCTGTTGATTATTTTGTCAATTAGTCAATCAGTTAATCATGTTACAATGTTGTCAATTTAAAAATTTAAAAATTTTCAACTAGTGATCAATCTGGCAATGATTTTTCCACTAATTGATTAGTTGTTTATTCCATAAACTATCAGAAATGTTGATCAGCTGTCAATCATGACATGAAAACCCTTTTTTTAATGATCAAATAACTAATTAAAACCAAACTGATGAGAAAAATAAACATCAGTGTTATTTTACGTATTCTTTGTTGTTTTTAGTTTTTGCCCATCTGCTAACATACAGGGGGCGGGGCTTATGAGCTATACTGCAGCCAGCCACCAGGGGGCGTCCAGATGTCATGTCATCCATCTTTGTATAAAGTCAGTGGCCCACACCTGTACAGGTGCGCACTGCAGACAAACCAGTTTCCCTTTAAGACTTTTAGCTTCATTTCTGCACAAAACTGCTCTTTTCACATTATTGCACATTTTTACCAGAGTCCTTAAGACGTAAACACACCTCACTGGTGGGTTCCTTTTACAGGTTCCACACTCATGGGAAGAAGAGGGTAATTAACATGCAAAATATTTCAAATTACCCCCAAATTACCCCAACGTTTACCCCAAATTACCCCAACATTTACCCCAAATTACCCCAAATTACCCCAACATTTACCCAACACTTACCCCAACATTTACCCCAAATTACCCCAACATTTACCCCAACATTTACCCCATCATTTACCCCAAATTACCCCAACATTTACCCCAACATTTACCCCATCATTTACCCCAAATTACCCCAACATTTACCCCAAATTACCCCAACATTTACCCCAAATTACCCCAACATTTACCCCAAATTACCCCAACATTTACTCCAACATTTACCCCATATTTAAATTTTTGTACCTGAATTGTTAGTTTTATTTCCAGCTCGTCTCTGTCCACCTCCTGCTGATTAGAATTAGAAAATTAAGCTGCAACAACTTTAATTTAGTGACCTGCTCAGCAGAAGTTAGTTGGAAACTTAATTTGGGGGAAATTTCATTTAAATTTTAAATATATTATGAGCTAATTACCACCTACTTACCATGAAATTGTAAAATTACCTGTAAAATTAAATGTTAACTAAGAAATGCAGCCACATCAGTCTGATACTATCTGCATTTTTTAATAACATAAGATC
The DNA here is from genome assembly GCA_027495735.1 of Lutjanus campechanus. Classification (NCBI taxonomy): domain Eukaryota; kingdom Metazoa; phylum Chordata; class Actinopteri; order Lutjaniformes; family Lutjanidae; genus Lutjanus; species Lutjanus campechanus. Next base: position 14,764 of record JAJHUR010111010.1, on the reverse strand, counting down.
ACAGACTGTTAGAACGTAGAACCCTGTCTGGGTACAACTTCATGTTAAGTATTAATAATAAATATTTTACAGTGAGACTGACAGAAACCATCAGTGTTCAGTGTCTGCATGTAGTTAAAGCAAACTTATTGTAACTTGTCTGCACTTTATCTGAAGCTTTATGAGACTCAGGTCAGGACTCCATTAAAGAGTAACTTTGGTGTTCACACTGATTCCACCGGGTTCCACCGGGTTCCACCAGGTTCTACCAGGGGTTGCCAAAACCTCACAAGGTGTCCGGAGCCCTTTTTCATTTTAAAAGGTGTAAAAAACTTAATAATGGAACGTAAAAACTAACAATGAACAACATTTATGTAATGTAACATGAAGTAACGTAATGTTTCTGTGGATCTAAAATATCCATAAAATCTGATTTTGTGGTCGTCAGTTTACTCGGTGATAGAAAAGTCCTTCGTTAAAGAAAAAGGTGAACTTGGATACACCAAAAAACACCAAAGTTACCCTTTAACTTTTACTTGTTAAACAAATACAGACTAATAAATGATAAATGAATTGAGCTGAGACGTCCAGCAGGTCGCTGTAGATTCATTAGAGACATGATGAGTCGAGACGACAGGAGACATTTATCGACCCTGAGATTAAAGGTCCCGGCTGACCCAGGGGAAACCCGGGGCCTTAAACGTCACAGCGGGGGTCCGGGGCCACAGGGTGACACCTGCTTCAGTCTGTAGCTTCTGTAGTTTCTGGTCCAACTAAGGAACGTTTATAAAATAGCACATTCAGAGGACTTTAATATGTTTCTGCATGTTTTGGTCGATTTACTGTAAAAAGACGTTCAGATGAATTTATCTTCTGTGTTTAAAGGAGCAGTACAACAGGTTGGGACGACGATGAAGATGGATATTAATTTCATTTTTGTGTGTCTGCCACAGTGAGACGTCAGGGATTATTTCAGCTCAGATCAAAGACTAGAAACTCTACGGTTGTGTATTAAAGGAACAGTCCTCAGATTACTGAATATAAATGATACGGTTGGATTATAATCATTAATGCATCGTTGCTTTAATGTTGGTAAAGATGGAGCTTATTTAATGACTTTATACACTGAAAACAAGAACTAACAATTAACAAATTTACACAATTAACAACATAATTATTTCAAACAAAATGTATCAAAACAATTTCTGTCACCTAAAGCAAACCAAACTGTCACGTTTATTTTGTTACCATGACGACGAAGGTCACCTGACAAGCGATCGGCTCTCCACAGAGGCTCATGGGAAACACTGGCGAATCGTCTGCATGTAATTATTTAAATTATAGTTGTGTCATTTGTACGCAGACAGAAGAGACCTGATTGGTGCAGGAGACACACTGATGAAACTCAAATCCATCTTCTCATCCGACTCCCAAAAAGTTGTAATGCACCTTTAATATGAACTAGTTAGTGTAACAGTTGTTAATGTGGACGATCGAATATAAATAAACTCTGTAATCGCTTTAAATTAGACGAGTTTAGGAGATACTGAACATTTGGTTTACATGAACAATAAATTCACATGATGTAGAGAATCAATGTGTGTAATTACTGAATATTATCTGGATTTTTGTTTAATTTGAGACAAAGACAGATTTTATTGATCTCGTTCAGGGCTGCAGTCTGTCTGTGGAAGATTCATCAGGATGATCAGAAAAATGTTATTTTTATAACATTGTGATGTACTTTAAAGATATTTTTCCTGGTTTCAGTTATTTCAGCATTGACCAAAACTCTTCACTTCAGACGTTCCAGCACCATTTTTTCCTTCCTGATATCGATTCTGAAACCTGAAGGATCAATACTGAGCACCAATCTGATACCAGCGCATTAAAAATATATAGTATTATTATTTTTGAACAGCTGTGTACTACTAACCCTGTGTGGATGTGATATGATGCGTTCAGGGTCCTGCTTCGGGGTTAATAAATCACATGATATCAACTGAATTCAGCCAAGATTGTTTTGAATGTGATTTGATATTTGAAATGTATTTCCAACTCACACAGCCACATGCTGACGTCTGTTCATCCTCCGAGCACACAAATGTTTGTTGTACAAAACCAATAATCACTGAGAATGTATTTCTGCAATAAATGTGTCATTTCTCTGAGTATTAAAGTCTGATTTATGCTTTTATTTCCTCTCCTCAGTCTGACAACAAACGTCACATGAACGGATGTTTTACAGGAAATCATCCTGGATAACATGAAACAGACAGAAAATAAAACATTTAATATTTCACTCATTCAGAGAATTGTGACAAAATCATATTATTATGATGGATTTGGGTTTTTACTCTTCAATTATGCTGAAAAATATATTTTAAAAGATCAAACTCTTGGCTGTTAAACCTTATAATGGGTCAACCTTCTAGTGATTATTATTTTATTAAATTGTACGCGTCAACTCTGTCATAATATTATGAGCAGAAATCAGAACAGACATGAGGAGTATTAGGGCAGGAGTAAGATTTTCTTTTTCTTTTTTTGGATTTAGAGAATAAGGCTAATATATATAGAGAGATTTTTTTTTTTTTTTTAAATTTATTTTTTTGGCCATTTGTGCCTTTATTGATAGTGACAGCTGAAGAGTAGACAGGAAAGGGGGCAGAGAGAGAGGGGATGACACGCAGCAAAGGGCCGAGGGCGGGAGTCAAACCAGCGGCCACTGCAGAGGACTAACAGCCTCAATACATGAGTCGGAGCTCTACCCACTGAGCTAAACGTCCGCCCAGAGAGATTTTTTTTAGTATTAATATATTTTTGTATATTTTTTATATATTTTTTATATTTTATATAAAAAATCTTTATATTTGTTTAAATTCTTTATATGTACTCTTTATATTCTATTGTAAAAACAAGAAAAAACATATTCTTATTTATTTTTTCTTATGCTTGGCACTAATACTGAACTTCCGACATGATTATCAACATTTCATCTTTATTCACGAAAAGGAAAATAAAATAAAATGAAGAAATGAAGAAGATTAGAATGAAGTAGCAGCAGTAGTAGCTGCAGTACCTGTTGTTGTAGTTCCTGCTGTGGCCCGCGGGTGTCGCTGCAGCAGCAGCTCGTTTGTGTGTCGGTGATTTAAACTTCCGGCGGAAGTGAGCGGTCCTCTTCTACCAGGCCGATCCAACATGGTGGGTGATTTTTTCATGTCGACCTGAACTATCTGAACTAATCCTGCCGTTTAAATGGTTTATATTCCACAGTTATTCCATCTACGGACACCGGACTGTTTGTTGTACTTGTTAACGGCAGTATTGATGTTAGATGACACAAACGAAGCGGTTTATTAGCGGTTTTGTTGCGGCTAACTGAGGAAGCAGCGACGCTGATGTCCAGTTGAATGAGCGGTGGTTTAAATTCATGTTTTGTCGCTTTAATTAGACGGTAAAGACGCATTAACACGGTTAATCTCTGCGTTTGTTTAGCGGCTTCAAATGTGGTTAAAATACTTCAAATATCCCAGAGCGTTAGTTAGCTCCTGAGGCTAACCGGGAGTTAGCTTCTGTGAACGCAGCCTGCAGCGGTTTGGTTAACGGTGATGTACCGAGCAGCGGGAATATTAACGCTGTTATATTTAATGTGTTTCAGAATAATAATGTGCAGAGAACACGTGATTGAGTTGAGTTTCTTTAGCTGCTAATAAACTGTTGATATGAATAAATCCATGAAGAATCGATCATTCATTCAGGCTAAACTGAAATAGAAGATTATTCACTGGTTTGGAGGTTTAACATGTTGAAGGTGAAGTTTGACTTGATCTCTAAATTCCAAATATTGTGCAATTTTATTTTGACTCGACAGGTCAGTCAGTGTTGATTCAGTTGTGTTCAACCCATAAAAAATATTTAATGTTAATTTAAAATCAGTCAAGATTTAACAGCAGTGCTAATGTCTGTTAAAGATCAATATCTGCTGACTCGCTGGCCTACCTTTTCACTGACCATGTACTATATTTTCTGAATTGAATTAATATCAAATGTTTATAAAACCAGTGTCTTGCCTGCATGATTATTAATATTTCTGCACGTGTATCAGAAGTCTATATTGTCACTGGTCTTTATTCTCAGTGCAGCTCTTAAAAGCAAACTAAACATGTGATTTGCGTCCTCACAGGGACGAGTCAGGACCAAGACGGTGAAAAAGGCCGCCAGGGTCATCATCGAGAAATACTACACCCGGCTGGGCAGCGACTTCCACACCAACAAGAGGGTGTGTGAAGAGATCGCCATCATCCCCAGCAAGAAGCTCCGCAACAAGATCGCCGGGTGAGTGAATCTGTTTTTCTGCTGTCCTGTATCGAAAGTGATCATGGCGTCCTCGTAGCCAGGTCATTGATAGTACAGGAAGAGGAAGCTGCGAGCTTTTCCCGTGTTTGAAGGATGATCAGTTCCTCTCAGACCCTGATGCTCTCAGACATTTACATAAAATCGTTTTAATACATGTATAGTATCAATTCAGATATGATTAAAGGCTTCAGGAGGCTGTAAAGTTTTTGGTTTAGGTGCCTTGAACGTGCTTGACTTTTGTTTCCATCTTGTCGGTGCTGACGGCTCGTCTGTTGCTGCAGGTATGTGACGCATCTGATGAAGAGGATCCAGAGGGGTCCTGTCAGGGGAATCTCCATCAAACTGCAGGAGGAGGAGAGAGAGAGGAGGGACAACTACGTACCAGAGGTCAGTGAACGCACCGCTGTTGTCTGCACTGTTTGGCTTGTTGCTGGTGTTGACTGATGTGTGATAATGTGGAGTTAATGAAGGCAGCAGTGCTCAGAGGGGAACAGCTTTACAACACTGAGCTGTGAACACGTTAATGATTCGGTTGGTGTTTCAGGTGTTGATGGAGGTTTTCTCAGCTGCTGCTGTTGTGGAGCAGAATGATCTCATATTTAAAACATGTGGAGGAGGTCTAGTGTCGAGTTTTCTTCATAAGAAAAGCTTCTATAACAGGTTCAGCTTATTGAAAACAAGTCAGTATGACATCATGCAGACTCGTAGGTGTCAGGGTTCTGGAAGTGGTTCTTCATCATCATCATGGTGGTGGTGGTGGAGGACTGCAGCCTCAGTCAGTAGAGATTCTGCACAGTCGGGGGGTCATGAGTTTTCAGAAACACGTTTCAGTTTGAGTTTTTCAGGTCACGATTAAAATTTTCAGTTTAACTTTAATGTTTTGCTCTGACGGCTCGTTTTGATTTAAGATGGACAGATGGTTTGTTTTTTCAAACCTGTCAACTGTTTATATTTTCACGTTCTTCTATAAAAAGAACCGGCAGACGTGACAAGTATCTGTGATGTGGAGACAAAATAATTTATCGTACAGGGAGAACAACAGTCGGCTTTTAATTTCAATATAATTTTTTAGCAACTTTTTATTGAGTTTGACACGTGACGATCACACACACACACGGCATGAAAACTCAGACTGTTTAATACAAACTATATACAGTCCATCAGCCTGCAGAGAGAGAGAGAAACAAAACAAAGAGAAAACTCAAGTTAAAGATGCATGTGTAGGTCTGTGATAGAGACTTGATGAGGACTCTTCAGGACTCTTCAGGTTCTTCAGGAGCTGCTGCTGCTTCATGAATTAACAGCTGATGTGTTTTTCTGACTAACTTGTCATCATGTAAAAACATGTTGGTCTGTTCAGGAATCAGGACTTTCAGGATCTTTTCAAGATAATTTTAAAGGCTTTGATTAAAACTCTACTGAACTGAAGCTCCACCTGTGACTGTTCTTTAGTGTCAGTGTCACATCCCTCTGTTTGAGAACATGGAAAGAGTCTGCTGTGTGTCCATGTGTGTGTTTGACTCGTGTGTGTGTGTGTTTGACATGTGTGTTGTGCAGCTCCTGTATCGAAAGTGATCATGGCGTCCTGGTCGCCCGGTCATTGATAGTACAGGAACATGAACCTGAGAGCTTTTCCCGTGTTTGAAGGAGGATCAGTTCCTGTCAGACCCTGATGCTCTCACACACACAGTCTGCATGTTTAATGCTAAGCTAACTTCAGGAAAATCATTGTTCGGTTATTAATGGAGAAAATAATTGAGATTAATCTGTGATGGTTAGTTGCAGCCCTTTTTTCTCCATCAGCTCTTTTTTCACTTTAAAAACAGAAAAGCTGGTTTGTAAACTTCAACATGTGATCAGATGCAGAAAGACGTCCTGGTGTTTGACTGAATGTTGTGATGTTTGTTTATTGATAAGAATGATTGATAAGAAACAGAAAATGAAGATGGAGGAGGAGGAGGAGAGATGATGTGACTGATGTTACAGTGATGAAACATCCTGACAGACTGTTGGTGTCTAACTTCCTGTGTTCACCTGTGCAGGTGTCTGCTCTGGACCAGGAGCTGATTGAAGTTGATCCCGACACAAAGGAGATGCTGAAGCTGCTGGTGAGTCTCAGTGAGAGCAGATAAACGAACCACCATGAAGTTTTTAACTCTTCTTCTTTCTTCTTCTTTGATTCCTGTCGGTCGTACGTCAGCCAGCTCAGAAGAAGCACCAGCAGATTTCCAAAATCCAAGAAAATATCAGTTTGTTTCCACAGTTCTGAAGTTCTGATCAGTGTTTGAATGATGATGTTTTATTCTCAGTGCTCCACATTCATCTGACAGCTTCAGTTACTTTACTTTACGTTACCAACCTGATGCTTGGTGTAATGTCTTTAGGTGTTTTTTTTCTTTTCTAAAAAGTTTGCAGGAAGAAGTGAAAAATGCAAGGTGAGGATTTTTGTATAACTGATTAAAGTCACTTCCAGGGACAATAAAAACTGTACTCTGAGTTCCTGCAGGTTTTCCACAAAGAGGCAGAATCTTTTTAGAACTCAAACTCCGTCAACAGAACAAAATCATAAGTGCAGAGTTTTAATTAATGATAAGAAACAGTGATCAGTCAGATTTGCAGAAAAGTTATAATTAGATAAAATTGCAACGTGCAGAGTTCACAACTATTAATAGTTTAACTTCCTGGAGGGACTGAAAACCTGATGAGCTGATCAATATACAATATTATCATAAACTGCTCAGTTTGTGATAAAACCTGTGAATATTTCCTGGTTTCTTTCCTCTCGGACAGTAAACTGAACATCTTTGAGTTGTGGATAAAACGAGACAGTTCAGGACGTCATCTTGGACTTTGAGACATTTTCTGACATTTTATGAAGCAAACAGCTGATCGATTAGTGGAAGATTTATTGTCAGATTGATCAGTGGTTGAAAAGCTGAAAGGCGGTGCAGCATCTCATGTTTGCAGAAAGCGTCTGAACAACAGATGTGTAGCTTGATTTTCTGTTTTTCTGCAGGAAACAAAAAGCTCTTAAATGTTTAACGAGGAAACGATGAACGTCTCAGTTTAACTCATCAAGTGTTTAAACGTTCTGAGGCGGCAGCAGGAACAAGAACAGCTGATTTAACTGCAAACGTGACCGTTTTAGACGCTCATGTGGCCTTAAAAATATAAGTTCTGTGTTGGACGTTCTGACGTACCAATAAAAACGTTCTGCTCATCAACTTAATGGAAGAAACAGAAGTTTGTGATCCTTTGATATCTCAGAGAACGTTGGTGACTTCAGGCTGCTCGTTAACGTTCCTCACGTTCCACCAAACTTTCTGTCTGCTGAAAGTCGCTCAGTTTAATTTGAACGCTGCTGCTGATGATCAAAGAACCGACATCATCTTCACACTTTTCATCTTTCTGCTGTTTGACTGAATCATTTCTGCACTTTGTCCTCTAATAAGATGCTACAGCTGTTTTCTTCATTAATCAATTAAATGTCAGGAAATGGTAAAAATTGATCGTGTCTGTTGAGAAATAGGTTCAAACATGTGAAAACAGGTGGAGAACACGGACGTCCGTGTTCTCCACCTGTTTTCACGTTTGAACCTATTTTTCAACAGACACGATCAATTTTTTCTCTATTTTTCAACTAGAGATCAATCAGACAATTTCTCCACTGATTGATCAGTTTGTCTGCCGTCCTGTATCGAAAGTGATCATGGCGTCCTTGTAGCCCGGTCATTGATAGTACAGGAAGAAGAACCTGAGAGCTTTTCCCGTGTTTGAAGGATCATCAGTTCCTCTCAGACCCTGATGCTCTCAGACAAAAACAAAAACAACGATCAGCTGTTTTCTCTCTGATGTTTGGTGTGTTGTTCTCAGACGTGTCTCTCTCTCTCTGTATCTGTCTGTCTCTCTCTCTCCGTCTCTCCATCTGTCTCTCTCTCTGTCCCCGTCCGTCCCCGCAGGACTTCGGCAGTCTGTCCAACCTGCAGGTCACCCAGCCCACCGTCGGCATGAACTTCAAGCAGCCCCGAGGAGTTTAGACGTCTGTAAAGTATCTTCTAATAAAACCCCCCCCCTCGGGACAAAAACCAAAAACCATCTGCTGTGCAGGACTGTTGATTTAAATTATCTTTGTCTGTTTGACATCATGTTAGAACTCAGAGAACCAACACACACGTCTGAATAAAAGAGGAGAAAACTCACTGATTCTGACAGTTTATTGATCAAAAACATCTCAAACATAAAAGATTCTCAGTGTCTTAAAACCTTCTGATCGATAAATTTATCGATCAGAGGATCACAGCTCTTTGTTCTCAGTTTAGGTTCCATCGTATCGGATAAAATCCTGTTTCAGAACTAGACATGAGAACAATTAATCAATAATCAATCAGTCATTAAGAATCTGATCGATCATGTCAAGTTTAATTGATCTTCTATCAGAGAATGTTCCACAGGCTGCACTCTGAGAAATAAGGGTTCTAAAAGGGTTCTTCCTGAAGGACTGTGGTTCTACCCAGAACTGAGTCTTCTGAAGAACCCTTTTGGGAAGAAAGCGTTCTTCATAAGACTGTGGGTTCTTTCATCCAGAGAACCCTTTTAATAAGAGTTCTTCAAGGATTGTTGAGATCCTTGTAGAACTCTTTGAAGGGTTCTTTGTACCATGATATAAAAAGGTTCTCAATTGGTTGGATTCTTGTTAGCACCCTTAGAAAGGTTGAAAGGTTCTGGATAGAACCTCCAGAGAGGGTTCTGGCTGGAACCATTGCACCATAAAAGGGTTCTCTGTAGATCCACTCACAGGGGTTTCTATGTGGAACCTTTCACAGATGGTTCTAGATGTAACCCTTTATGTTGGGTTCTAGATAGAAAACTTGGAAAGGGTTCCAAACATGGTTCTCCTATGGGGACAAGCTGAAGAACCCTACATGGTTCTAAGGGTATCTAATGCTGTCAGAGAACATGGAACATGTTGCTGTGGAACTAGAACTTTGAGGGGTTGTTTGATACATTAGTGATTAATTGATTGTTAATTGATCGATGGAGGAGAACTGACGGTCTGCAGACGTGTTTGAGAACTTTGGATCCAAATCAGATTAAATAAAGTGTTTGTTTTTTTTAAAGCAGGACGAGTGAACCTGATCCTACAGGATCCAGATCAGACGGTCCAGATCATCAGATCCAGATCAGATGTTGAGCTCCTGAGGTTCAGATCAGGAGAGTTTTGATGCTAAAAACCAGGATGATGATGATGAGGAGAGGTGGATGTGTAGAACATGTAGAACATATTTCAGATTAAATCCTGAGACACTGGAACCGTTTGAACGTCAGTAAAACAAAGAGGAGTCGTTGGAAAAAGCAAGATAAACATTTTTAATGCAACATCTTCACAAACACACATGAAGGTTTTATTTTGCTCGACAGGCGACTTTACATCAGCTCATGTTTTTATATATTTATATATCTGTAAAATATACATGATAAAATAAAGTGTTCTCTCACTATGATAAATCTGATTGGCTCATAAGCACTTCAGCAGGAAGAAGTTGCAGAACGCTCCTCGAGGGCAGTCGCACATCTTCCCGATCCGAGATCCTTTCCTGACGGCGCAGTGCTCGCCGAGGTCACACTGACAACAGGAAGCACACACACACACACACAGTGACACACATTATTAATATGATAATTGATATATTGTATTAGTCTGATCTTTTTACCTTCCTGTCAGACAGGAAACCACAGGTTCTATCAGACAAATACTGAAACAAACAAACCAAACTCCAGTCATAAAACCAGGGATTTTATCTCAGAGAACTCAGGAGTTGTTCTTCTGCTGCTGCCTCCGTCTGTTTGTGTGTTTGTTGTTGTGAGACTTTGGTGTTTTAGAGGCTTAGTTTGAATTCACTGAAATCTCACAACAACACAAACACACAGCAGCAGACCAACAACTCCTGTGTTCTGTGAGCTAAAATGACTGATTCAGTCAGTGGAGTTTGGTCTGTTTCCTGTCAGTAAAGTCTGTCTGACAGAAAGCCTCCAGACGACGACCTGGTCTGACTGACGCTGTTTAACAGCCAACAGGACAGTTTTTAATATTCACATCGTAAAATATAGTTTAATATAAACTCAGTGGTCAGTTTATTAGGTACACCTGCCAGATATCTGAACATGTGTCACTGATACAGTTTGAAACATTTTCTAATTTAAAAAAAGTATAAATTCTGAATATTTTCTGGTTTCTTTCCTCTCTGACAGGAAACTGAATATTTTTGACTTGTGGACAAAACGAGACATTTGAGGACGTCATGTTTGACTTTGATCAACATTTTCTGACATTTTATGGATCAAAGGACTGATTGATTATAGGAAAAAATATTGCCAGATTGATCAGTAGTTGTAAAGTTGGTCCAGCTGTTTTCACATGTTTGAATCTGTTTATCAGCTGACAAGATTCTGTCACCAGTTAAGGCCCTGTTCCATTTAGTGTGACTCACAGAGGGAACCTGTCCATACTTCTTCTCCCAGGGATTAATCCTCTTTGTCTGCAGCTTCTCCAGGACTTCATGCAGAGCTCCCAGCTGCACACACACACACACACACACACACACACACAGACACAGACACACACATACATACAGACACACACACACACACACACTCGTTAGACACAAAGCTGACAGATATTAAATCTCAACATCCTCACTGCGTCAGATACAGAAGTAACTAAGTACATTTACTCATTCACTGTACTCGAGTATTTCCATCAGGGCTCCAACTTTTACTTTTATTTTCCTCACCTGAACTTCTGTGATAGATTGATTATTGATTGATCAGTACAGATTAGGATCAGGAGTTCAACAGAAAATATTTATTTTTAAACTGATCGCTGCTGATTCATTGATAAACTGAACAGTTTAATAGTATTTTTCAGTTTATTATTAAATATTATTGTGATTATCAGTAAATAATGGACCTCAAACTGATCAATAAAAAATGAAGTTGTGATGAATATGGAAATGTAATATAATAATGGTTATATAAAAAAATAAACAGATATTATCAGCTGTTATTTACAGTGAAACAAAACGGAGAAAAGCAGAAAATCTTCTGGAATCATAATAATTCATGTTTCAGTAACAAAAGATTAAAAATTAATTATCTAAATAGTTGCTGATAAATTGATCAATAGTATCACTGCAGCTCTGATGTATTTATTCTCTACTTTAATATTCAATACTACTACTATTATTATTATTATTCATAAATTAGTAAACTGGACAGATAAATAGAAACACAAAGATGTGATTACAACACAAATATGACAAATTATATTTAAAAAAAAAAAAGAAATTTATCATTAGTTGTCATTTAGTGACATAAAACAGAAGCAGGAAATATTTATATTTAATGTTTGAATGAAAAAAAGATTCTAAAATAATTTTCTACATATATGTATTTATTTTTCCTTTTTTTAAAATGAAATACTATTATTGTTATTATCTATAAATGAGTAAATTATGGAGCTCAGACAGATAATAAATAACAGGATTATGATTACAACAGAAATATAGTAAAAAACATAAATATAAAATCAGATATACATTCAAATGAGTAAATTATGGCGCTCAAACAAACTGATATTATATATAAATATAGTGAAAGCTAATTTCTATATAAAAATAGAAATTTATCATCAGTTTAATATCATCATTACAGTGATATAAAACAGAGAAGGTGGAAATAGAATGAAAAAAAGATTAAAAAGTAATTATCTAAACATATATAATATACTTTTTTTTTTTTAAATATTATTTATTATCTATAAATGCGCAAATTATGGCGCTCAGGCAGATAAGAAATAAAAATAAAGTTGTGATTAGAACAGAAATATAGTCATATCCAGGTATAAAAGCAGAGAAATCATCTGGAATCATCTATAATACTATTACCGTTATTATACATTAAAAAAAGTAAATTATGGACGTCAGACAGACAAAAGATACGTGAAATAAAATGTTAAACACGTTAAAAAGTCTTTTTAAACGTTAAAATACTCCGTTACAGTAATGTAACGGCAGTTACAGTAGTGTAACGGAGAACTGAGACACATACCAGCCTGTTGGAGTTGCCGTAGCGGTAGTCCTGCACTTCTCTCTCGTCCCTCTCGGCTTCCGTCCGTCCCGCCGGGCAGAGCGCGGACAGCAGCGCCGCGAGCAGCACAGCTCGCGCCCACATGATGTGAAACCGGAGACACTAAAGTTCCGCGAGCTGCCACCACGTGTCTCCTCCCCTCTGTCCTCCAGGTGTCTGCCACGCGCCGCGTGTTGTTGGGGATCTTTGGACGAGGAGCCCCGCCTCCTCGACGTCACGGGTATGACGTAGTCCGGCTCCAGATGAGCTCAGATTACAGGATAATCTCAAATCAAAATGAGACATTTTAAAGGGATTTAAACTCCGAGGAGAAAATTAAAAAATGTAAAATTATGAGTAAAAACAAAATCAGGTGGCCAACTTTGTTCTTCGGAGAACTTTTATCTTATCTGAAGACCTTTTAGGATCCCGCATTCAAATGTCCTTACAAAAACAAACTTTATTTATACCAACTCTCTTAAATGATTGATTTATATGAAATACATGTAGTTAATTAAATGTTTGGTTTGAATTAATTTTTTTAATTTCTATACTGGTCTGGTTTATTTAGCTGATGTTAGCTGTCGGTCTGTGTAGCTGTCGTTAGCGGTTGTCTGTGTAGCTAACATTAGGCATCATCTGTGTAGCTAATGTTAGTGGTTGGTCTGTTTAGCTAATGTTAGCAGTTGGTCTGTTTAGCTAATGTTAGCGCTTGGTCTGCATAGCTAATGTTAGCGGTTGGTCTGTTTAGCTAATGTTAGCGCTTGCTCCGCATAGCTAATGTTAGTGGTTGGTCTGTTTAGCTAATGTTAGCGCTTGGTCTGCAAGGTTAGCGGTTGTTCCTGTTAAATGTTTCTTTAAATTAGATGTTCAGACAAGATAAAGATTAAATCTCCACCTATGGGCTGAAATATGTGCCACCAGAAACTGAATTTGAATAATTTATATTTGAATTTGAATTACATAATTTGAATTTGTATTGTTTAATTTGAATCATTGCTTTGTAAAACTGAATCTGAATAGTATAATTTGAAATTGAATTTATTAGTTTGGAACTGAAATCCAATAAACTTGAAACTGTATGTAAGATTATGAAAATTCAACTCTATATATTTTCACATTCAGTTCTCACTATTCAAATTCAGTTCTCAAAATTCA
>JAJHUR010111008.1:0-15648 GCA_027495735.1 Lutjanus campechanus | reverse complement strand
AAAACAGTGGACTGAAAGCATGACAGGAAGAAAGATGGGGCCAGGATGTTAAAGGACTGTGTAGAGGGTCTTCACCAAGTGAGAGAAGGACCTGCTTCTGTGCACAGACTGACACAGTGTTGAACTCCTCAACCTGACCTGAGTTTACTGAAAATGGAAACTGTCGCATTTATAAACAGACACAGAGAAGAACAGGAATCTCCAGGGAAATGTCAAGGCTTTCCGCTCGGTTCTCTTCCTGCAGAAACATATGCCAAGAGCTTGGACCAGGGTCATGTTTACAACTCTGTTACTGTGTGTGTGTGTGTGTGTGTGTGTGTGTGTGTGTGTGAGTGTGTTACCTTGGCACTGCTGTCAGAGTGACGCCTGGCACACGCTTGGAGCTGACTCATCCAAAACTGCTGCTCCTTGGCGTCGGAGGCTACAAAGAAACACAGAACAAAAACAAATTGATAAAATTACAAGCCTTAACTTCTTTTCCACACACGAGACACCGAGAATCACCAATAAATCCTGACATGAGTTCACAGGCAGGTCAACATGCAGCTCTGAGAAAGCCATCTGCCTTAAAGTTACTCCACATCCACCAATGTTTTCTATCCAATTCTTATTACTGTACTGTGACTTCAGTTTCTACTTTTAAATTATTAGAGAAGCTGGAGGAACAAGATACCCGTAAATTTTAGCCTCTTGAAGAAGAAGATTATTTAATAAACTGTCACTGTTTCAGGGCTGTCCCCACACTCCAAGGAATACAGAGTGAAACACTGAATAACTTATTTCTGAGAACACAGAGGGGAGCACTTTATTTGAAGGGGTGTGCCATAAGACTGCCATTACACTGTTATAACCACGTCACGACACCTGTCATGGACATGAAGAAGTCTTTATGTATGTTGTCATTAAGTATTTTGCTTAATTGTGTCATTTATAATGCAAAGTTGACATTGTTTGAGACGCCTTTGTTATGACAACTTGACATTAATCAAGCCACAGCACCGACACAGCAAAAGCGTTTTGACCGTAAACATGGTTTACGAAAAGTTTTGTGAAAGGAGGCAGTGACACAAACATGCACAGTGCATATAGCTTATAGGGTAGATGGTGGGTGTACATGTTTTTAAGTGCGATTTTATTTACTTTTTTAAGGGGCAGCCTCTCAAACCAACAGCCCTTGTCGGGACTAAACTTGCTTTTTCGTGAAATGTGAGAATTTTCAAGCAAATTTAACACAAGCTCAAGGCTTCATTAGTCCCAGAAGACAAACATGGGACCACGAGACATAAAAACAAACAGACAACAGATAAAAACACATTAAAAACATTAAAGGAATAGTTCAACATTTTTGGTGAACGTGTTTATGTGGTTTCCTTCCCAAAGTGATGATGATTGATATCACTCTGATATCTGTCGCACATAACAGCCAGAAGCCTGTTAACGTAGCTTAGCATGAAAACCAAAGTATAATCATGACAAGCAGACGTTTCCCTGTTTCGAGCCTTTGCGCTATGCTAAGCTAAGCTAACCCGCTCCTAAGTGTAGCTGCATATTTACGGTACAAACGAGACTGGTATCAATGTTTTCATCTAACTCTCGGCAAGCAAGCAAAAAGAAAAAATTTCACAAAATGCTAACCATTCCTTTGAATGCAGATTGTAGCGTGCATACAACATTAAAGGAACTGTTCGACATTTTAGTGAACGTATTTATTTAAGTTTCTTGTTGGGAGTTAGATAAGATAATTGATACTATTCTTATATCTGTTGTAATGCACAGCCAGAAGCTGGTTAGCTTAGCTTAGCATAAACTGGAAACAGAGGGGGACAGCTAGCCTGGAAAATCAAAGTGTAATCATGACAAGCTAGCTGTTTCCCCCTGTTTCCAGTCTTTCTGCTGTGCTAAGCTAAGCTTACCAGCTACTAACTGTAACTTCATATTTACAGAACAAACAAGACTGGCGGCGATCTTCTCAACTCTTTCTTTAGTGCAGAAAATGATCAGGGAACCAGTGTAACCACTACAGAGGAGGTTTTAAGGTGGAATGAATGAGTGTGTTTGATTTAATAGTGACAGCCTTTAAGCTGTGATTTAAAGAAAACTGAACGAAAGGTGATGAAGGCTGTATATAACTGAGGCATCAGAGAGGACGAGCTGCTCTGTCATCTCATTTGTACCCAGGATTATTCAACTTGCTGACTGTCTGCCCGACCATTTGATCCTGTTACTTTGTGAATGATGTCCTCAGGACTGGTTTCACATCTGAACCTCTTCATTTTCTCCTCTATGCTAAATTGGACATTCAGTATTCGAGAAGCAGCAGCAATTCATGAGCCAATTTGCCAGCAGCACAGGAAGCAGCTTGATACTCTCTGCATGCTTGTGGTTTTCCCCTTGGCACACAGACAATACACCCCGTTATCTAAACACAAATAGCCAGTTGAAGCCCAGACTTGCTGACTAACACAGCGAGCTGCAGCCCGTCCAGCTGAAGGAGACGCTGACAGTCTGCTTGTGCTGACCCGCTCCAGGTCAGACTGGAAAATAATACCCTTCTGATCCCATTTCACTGACTAATTATTACAGAACAATGTCTTTGATGGGTCTGATAATGTTGAGTTCAGGCTGCAGGTCAATCTCAGCTGGAGCACTAACAGAAGAAAAGAGTAACAAAAGATTTTAAAAAGTGGCGGACGATTGCACCTGTTCTCAGATTATTATGAAAATTACTGCATCGGGTGATTCTGTGCCTCTTTCTACTCTAGTATTTCCACTAAAATAAATAAAGCAATTCAAAAAACATCACTCAAACCTGCATCATTAAGTTAAAATTACTTTAAAACCAATCAAACACTACAACAAAAAATCACCTACAACAAAAATCCCTCTCAGAAACAAAAGGGAAGTTGAGTGTCAGGTAATCAGCACACCTGAGCATACTTTTGTTGAAGTATTTATTTTAGTTTTTACTTTATGGTCATTCATTACCATTATCGATTTTGAGTTGATCAAGGCTTAAAATCCTCACTTTCAAAGTCCTGCATGAATGACTAAATTTACATGCACAAAATATTCAGTTTTTTTGCACCTGTTCCAAAAAAGACAATAATCCTACTAAGCTGTTAAGAAGGCTAATGAAAATTAATATTCCACTAATAATCCCATTTACATCCACTCATGCATTCTCCAATTACAGTAATGACATACGCTCCTAAGGTTAAGGTCATGGTGGCCTCAAGAATTCACACGCTAATTATGACAAAAGCACGCATTTAATAAGAGTAAATGATGACGTTTGACATCAACTCGGTCCTCTGTACTCCTCTGTAAAAATTGAATTATTAAACTCTGTCAAAGTTGCAGGTCTATATTGTGGTATGTTCCATATTTAATTTCCTCACCACATATTATATGAGTCTGGACGGACATGGATGTAAACTACAACTTGACTGGTTGGCGAAGGCAACAACTGCAAGGCAGTAATCAATATTTTTTGACTGAAACCTTGTTTCAGCCAGGGACAACGGAAGTGGAGGTCATGTTAATGTTGTTGGAACTTTGCAAATCTCCACTAGTTGCATCTGGCAGCTGTGGTGGCATTGCAGTAGGTGCTTCGCCACCTGTTGCCTCCCGAGAATCTGCACTCCACTAAGTGAACACTTGTATTTCTAGTTCAAACTGTAGAAAAAATCCTAATTTAGATGCATATTCTGAATGCATTTTATACACGTACACACACACACACCCACTCACAACTCTTTGACCACGGCTAGTAGTGATTTAGTTGCACAATTTTGCACAATTTTACTTCAACTTTCACGTAAAAGTGTTTTGTTTTGAACAACTTGCTGGAACGACCAATGCTGGCATTTTTCTTGGGAGGACAGTCACAAAAATTCAACAGTAACACTCACATGAATTTCAATGACTCATCAGAATATGTAATGTATTTACAACTGAACTGTGAAGAAGAGATATAAATCCAAATGTAAGGATGGCATTTATCACATTCAGCTGCATATAGAAATCAAGAAAGAAAAATACCAGTAAACTAATCTACTATGATCAGTCACTGAAAATAGTTTTGGGTAATTCTGAAGTCTGCACAGATGCAGGCTTCACCAGAGGGTCCATCAAAGACTCATGGCAGCACTTATGGGCACCTCTGCAGAACAAAAAGCAGGAATGGGACACCCTGAGCCTTTAGAGACCCACGAATGAATACACATACTAGACCCACAAGACTGAGGGTGGAAAATAAGAAAACAACATTTATTTACAGATCATGACTTAAATAATGCTTCAGGCCTGCCACAAACACCAGGCTTCATTCAGATCCAAACAAGGGTGTAATTACCACTTATCACAGCAATTAAGCTTCAGAGCAGTAGTGAGTGATTTCTTTGGCCTGGGTTTCGTTTCTCAGGCGACATAGGTCTTGCTGATACCTGGCAAAGAGCATTTGCAGAGATCAAATGCATTGTTTTTAACCGGTGAGGTGCAGCAATGCACTTCTCAAGGCTAGTCTGCTGTAAATTTATAGAAGTAGAAAGAGGAAGTTTGCAAAGTTCACGTTGCACTCACTCTTCGGGCCAAACGGAGATGAGACAGCATGTTTGATGTGAACTTCATCCACAAGCAGGGATGAAACAGTTACCAGTTTTAATGATGAAGCACAGAAAAAAATCCAACTGATTAGTCTTACCAATTCAGTTTTTAATTATCATTAAAACTATGAGGAAACCTGCAGGCTAAATAAATTTCCAGGGAGTTTTTCCTGAGGCAAATTATGATTTGTGATTTTGGGCTATAAAAATAAAATTTTACTTAACAAGTCCCACCAAGCCACCTGTGCATTCTGGGGTGTTTTTATTTCTAAATAATTCTCCTGAGCTAATCATCAATCACAGATAATGTAGTAAAGGGCAGAGCTCTTTGGACAAAAGATGGAAATTCATACACACAATTAATGGTTCAAAGAATAGTTTTTTTTGTCAAACATTATTTACATAACTAATAAGTAATATGATATTACAATATTTTCGGTTCTCTATCAATGAAACTGTAGGTGATTATAGGGCTAAAGCATTAATGCAACAATTCTAGTTGGCTTTTTCTTGCATACTATCATTTTAATTGAGAGCATGATACCACTTCTATCATTATTTGTTATTTGTGAGTGTAGACCAAACCTACACCCTTGGATCCAAACTTCTCCATGTGACTCCCCTGATGGTTTCTGTTTAATGAGGCAGAAAAGCCAAAGTCTGAATTTAACATCCCTCACAACTTCGTCTTCGGCGTTTCACTAAGAAACAAAATGTTTTAACTGTCAGGCTTAAAAACAAAATAAAAAGTCTATTTTCACAAACTGCTCACCGCTGAATCATGCAGCATTAGTTGAAATAAAATTACTTGTCATATACTGCTGCTGCTCGCCTGGAGCGGCAGACTGGATTGTTGAACCCTTTGTGGAAGGCAGGAAACACGAGGGAACACAGAGGAGTAAAGGCTTGTCGGTTTGTCTGGCAGCATCTGAACCCCCTTTCTGACAGCAGAGTGGGGGAAGGCGGCATCCGAACAACAGACAATCTGACAATCACGCCTGTTTTATGTGTGTGGAGGTTTGAAAGTCGGCAGAGTTTGATCATCTCTCTTTCTCACGCTTTTTTTCCCCCCATTCCTCACACAATTACTTTGTTCACTTGTTGGACGTAGAATCGAGTTAAAATCCATTAACGCTTTTGAGATGAGACTGTGTGAAAGTGTGCAACTTTATCCTCATGTTAGGTAGGATTTTTTTATTTCATATTGTACAATCTGGTTTGTACCAAACCCTTTAAAGGGATAGTTCAAAATTTTTGAAGTGGGGTTGTATGAGTTACTTATCTATAGTCAGTGTATTACCTACAGTAGATGGCGATCGGCACATACCCAGTTTGGAGAAGTAGTACAAGTCCTGGTGTAATGTATTTTCAGCATTTTATCTGCCTTTTCTGATGTGAAACCACCGTTCTATAAGCCAGAGATCACTCTTTCATGCTCAACCAGACTCCATAGCTGAAATCAGTAATTTTACCTCACAGAATACGAAAGTAACTGGTCTACAGCTGCCTCCATCAGTTAGTTTGTTTGTGTTATTATATAACTTTGGTGTATTAAAAGTTTAGTTCAGATTCACCAATGTTAAACAATAACACCGACAAAATGATCAAGGCTGCAATAGACGGGCAACTCCTGTGTTCTGTGAAGTAAAACTGTTGATTTTGCCTGTGGAGTTTTGTTAGTTTGGAGAGAGCGATATTTGGATTATGTAACAGCAAATTCTGGCAATATTTAGAATATTTTCACCGCTTCGACTTGCCGTCAGAAAACACTTTTCTAAAGGGAAACCACCGTAATAAAAGTCAAATATTGCTCTCTCCAAACCAACCAAACTCCATTGGCAAAATCAATCATTTTACTTTGCAGAACAAAGATGTTGCAGGACTACTGCTGCCTCGATCAATTAATCTGTTTGTGTTATTTTGTGACTTCTGTGAATCCAAACTAACGTCTTTAAAACACCAAAGTCACACAATAACACAAACAAAATAACAGACTGAGGCAGCAGCAGATAAGCGACTTCTGTGTTCTGAGGTAAAATTACTCATTTCACCTATGGCGTTTTGTTGAGCATGAGAGAGCAATATATCTAAATACAACACACACTTAAACTAATATTGATATTTTTTAAGTGGCTAAAACGCTTTTGAGATGAGCTTGTGTGACGGTGTGCAACATTTGGATATGAATCTTCTATTTCATGTCATACAACCTGGTTCGTTTGAAGCACAATGAACCTTTTAATACCCTCATGTTTAAAAGAAGCCTAAATCTAATTCCACTCTGATTGTCTGGCAAGTATTTTCAGTATTTTTCTCCTGATTTCCATCCAAAGAAAAGCTTTAAATGTGGAAATGAATGCACCACTCTCCCTTTAGGTGGCTGTATAATGAGGATGGATTGCCTCATGAGATTTATAAGGAGCTGCAGCACCAAAAAAAAAAGAAACTCTACAATCATCTGTTGAGTGTTAACTGTTATTTGACATGCTGATAGAAGTTATCTCAACGAAAAGGAGAATTCAATTTGCACTTGTCAGTCACTTGCGCTGCTGACATCTGCCACCATCACGAGAACACCTACAAAAAGCCCTTTTTAAGTGAAGAGGCAACTCTGAGAAAATGAGACAGAAACTCTTGACGTGCGCCGCATTCGAGACGAGCTCTCCCACTGTGAGTGGCTGCTCGCCTCTCCGGGGAGAACATTACACATTCATACAGAGACACCTGTGCAAAGATGTCTTCTCTCCACAAACACCGAGCATCAACCTTCCCACTTATTTCTTGTTGTCATCGTCCACAGAAATCGCTCACTCTAAAGGGGCCACTTATGGAGAGTGAGCAGACGTCTAAATCAGATATTTTTCTCTCTGATGTGCACCATCCCCGCTGTGATTAAAGATAATTACTTGTCTGTATTGAGCAGAGCATCCTCCGTGTGTGGCTATGCTAATATGCACCTGTTCAAATGGTGACGCAAGAGATGCACACACTACTTAGCTGAGAGCAGGACGTGCTGTTCTCATTGAGGGTAAATACGGTGATATTGATGAAAATTTCAAAGCTGGTTTTGTGTCACAAGTGCTGCAGACTTGAGGTGACATGCTGACAGCTCTATTCAGTTGATGAATGCACGAGGTGTGCGCTGGAAACCGAGGGGACTAACAGTAAAATGAGGAGCAGGTCTGTCTGCCTGTTTAAAATGAGCAACAATAGACACCCGTCTCCTGGCCTGTGTGTCCTATTTAAATGTCAATATCCACCCCAGAGAGACGGCTGGACGATACCCGAACGCTGGTGAGTCAGAGAGAGAAACCGCCTCCTCTCCAGTCAATCATAGCGCCACCGTCATCGTCTAATTACTCCCGTTTTAATTACAGCATTGTGAAAGATGTTATTGGTTAAGCTAATCGTAAGTCTGAGGATTAATGATTGGACCAGCAGTTAGATTTGATTAAAGCGCTGGGAGATATTATGAGCGAGGCACTTTAAACATATACTTCACGAAAATGGACATGCTGACAAGGACAAGAGAGGTTAGAAGAGTGGCCCACCAATTACAGCAACCAGCCGTCCCTCATTAAAATGACTCAGTGACCACCACAATTAATTGTATAAATCAGAAACACTATTAAATGCTAAGAGGAAAATGTTGTAATTTCAGGTTTAATTGAAACTAACTGTTTAATTGGCTTTTAATAGTTTTTTATTCACTCCTGATTCAGACTGCTGCACCTCACGTTTGTCGTGCCGCACAGTGGTGTTGGGTACCATTAACATCTGAACTGATATGGTACAGATTAGAGCTGTGTATTGGCAGGAATCTGGCTACATGATACGTATCACGATACAGGGGTTATAACTCAATATATTGTAATTCAGTAAGCAAGATGATATGTTGCTATTTTTTAATCTAACTTTAAGTAAACTGTGATTGTATAAAGAACAAACCACTATAACATCTGGATTAAAAACTTTTTACTTTTTTTATGACATAAAAACAACAGTCACAGGGCACCCCTTTAGCTCAGTTGGTGGAGCGTGTGCCCCATGTGATGAGGCTGTCGGTCCTCTCCAGCAGCCACCAGTTCAACTCCCGCCTGCAGCCCATTTGCTGTGTGTCATCCCCTCTCTCTCTACGCCATTTCCTGTCATATCTTCAGCTGTCACCTATCAAAAAAAGGCAAAAAGCCCAAAAAATAATCTTAAAAAAAAAAAAAAAAAAAAAAAAAACCCAAAATCAGCAGTCTGGGGTTTAAACAACACACAAATCTTTACATGTATCACAATATCACAATACAATGCTGCTGGTGTACTAGTTTTGTCAAAAAATAAGTCCAAACTTCTAAATTTCAACGTTGTTAGTCATTTTAGGGTGTGCAAAAATGAAGGGTGGTTTTATTATAATAGTAAATTTAAAAAATCATTAGTAATATGGATATAATGATGAAATGGATAAAGGCAAATACTAGAACAGCTAGAACAGTCCGATTAGTTCAGAAAATTACATCACTTTACTGTGATGCAGCCTTTAAAACCAGGAAAAGATAACATATAATATTTACCTGTTAACAGTTTGCAATTCACGAATATTGATTTCATACTAAGTTTCAGACGTACTAATGAATCTCACACTGTAGCTTCCTATAAAACATGTTGGTAAGTCATTTCAGACATAGCCAGTGGCTGAGTGTTAGCTAACGCTAGTAAAAATGCTAAGCCATAAAAATGCTCCAACAATAACTTGAAGATGTCGATGATGTTGTCGATGCCTCAACTTTAGTTTTGTTGTCAGTGGAGGGTGAAGTTACACTTTTTAGGCCCTGGATGCAGACATGCTAACGTTAGCTGCAGCTAACGCAGCTTAGAGATTTATTTTGTGTTCGGTTAAGCGTTCACATTACAAATGTCGCAGTGACTGTTGGATTGTTGAGTCTCATTCCCAAAACGTCAGTATTTGAAGACCTGCAACTGAGACTCAACAATAAACTGTCCCCAGAATCACTTGCTGCACCTTTAACTCTTGACAGGAAAGCCAAAATGTAAAATCACTCTTATTTACAGTTGAAAAGATGATGCTTTGATGTTTGGGATCTTTAATGAAACTTGCTGAAAAAATATTACCCACCTTTAGGTCAAGTTAAACTCTAAACTGTACAATAACTGATGTGAACCTGCAGACAGACATGCAAAAAACAACAAACCCCCCGACGGCTCACTCACTGAAAGTCACTCTGGATAATCACATCAGCCGAAAATGTCAAGCTAACAGGGCTCATCACGAGAAATCGTATAAATAATCTGCTGGTACATATTCTGTCAGGTTTGCAGTGAGTTATGATGTTGGCAGGTTTATAATAATCAATCAAAAGGACAGGTTTGTGCATCAAATCAATGCATAAGTTCTGTTTGTCTACTATGATGCACAATAAAGATTGTGTCAGGAATCCTAATCAGCCAGTTTGAAAGCTGCTCTGAACGCGACTTGACCCTTTCATTAACTGACTGTCTCGTCGTGACAGTGTATGATAAATAGCTTAATTTACCATCTGCACATTCAGACATGATTAAATTCCCACAGCTCTTCACCTTTGCTCAGCAGCAAAATATGAGGCGCTACAGACTCCCTCTATCCCATAATGAAATACTTTCTATCTCTCTGCTTTAGCTAATTACGCTGCGTTCCTCAGGCTACTTCACAGCTGTGTTAGATATCACATGTAAAACCTACAATAGATTAAATTAGACATTTAAAGAGAAACATTATCAAGAGTTGAGATCAACTGTTGCATAGAGGACACCTCAAAGCAGCAGCGTTCAGAAGTGGAGGCCTGTAAACGTAATATACAAGTTATTTTCAATTAATACATTCTACTGAATTAGGTTATCATGTTTCCCATAATAATGCTAGTATACAAAAAGCCACATAAATTGCTGCATTATAATATGCTAACCCAGTACGAAGATATAATTTCCCCAAGAGATCTCAGACATTTTTAACAACAATAACAATATTTGTCAAAAAGTAAGACATAAAGGCCAACTATCATATCCAGCTTAAACAATGAACCTTAAAACTCAAAAAATAATGTTTTATTTCTATCTTTACTACAAAGAGCATGGACCTTTACTGCACTATCTTTGAGTAATGACCAGCTCCAGTGTCTTTCCAGTATTCCTTAAAAGGTGATGATTTTTTCAAAGGAAGATGCAGTGAAGTTTGGAGACTCTGTTAAGTCCTGAGGAGTGTAGATACAGATGGTGTCCATTAAGTTCAAAATCCCCTGACGCAAAAGCCAAAAAGGTTTCTAGCTTCCAGGTTTACTTCCTGGTAACAGACTAACTTTAGTACATTAGCTAAACTTTGATAATACCAACACTGAACTGACTCTGAGCCTGTTAGCTAACATTATTATATTCTGATGATCAAATGTCAATATCTAAACATTTCAACATTCATCTTAACAACTGTCCTTTTCTCCCTACATCCTATGGAGTTTGGCTTCAGAGCCTCATTGTGATTATTTTGACTGTTCCTGCAATTGCAATATGATTTCTGATATTAAAGGTAATGATGATTTTTACACAATTATTCATATTTTGATTGAAAAATATGTCAAAATGATTATGGTGTGATTTTTTTTTTTTTTTTTCTGGAATCTGTACCAAATAAAGATGTTGTGTGCAGGACATCTCTGCGTCACAACATTCATCTGAAGTGTGTTCTTTCATTCTTTAAAGGTATTTCTTCATCAAAGGTCATATGATGTAGATATGTTGTGCTTCTCCATGCATCTCCCACTGACTTCAATAGAACTGGCACCCAGCAGAGCATTACAAAGTCGTTTTATGATGTAAGGACCCTTCCTTTTTTAGTTTCCTTGTTAGTGAAAAGAGAATATGTTCAAAACCCTCTTGTGAAAAGATATCAGCCTGAAAATAAAGGTGGCATTCAAAGGTTTAGACAGAGACAATCTGTGAGATGATACACAGTTTAAATATGGCTCCCGACTGAGCCTTGAAGTTACTCTTTTT
Organism: Lutjanus campechanus; assembly: GCA_027495735.1. Lineage (NCBI taxonomy): Eukaryota > Metazoa > Chordata > Actinopteri > Lutjaniformes > Lutjanidae > Lutjanus > Lutjanus campechanus. The sequence goes on along the minus strand of JAJHUR010111008.1, from coordinate 4,012 downwards.
CACCCCCAGGTTAGACTTTCAGGGATTCCCATGGTAACCGGATCTGAAATGTACCAGCTAATCTTAATCACAGACTGTTGAGTGACTTTGTCCCCTGCTGTTTGAGCAAATTGAAGTTTTTGAGAACAAATGCTGCTATTAAACTGCAATTAATTTCAGAGCAACAATATTTTAAAAGTTGTTTTGTTTTGTTGAGCTTTTATCAAAATACTGATTTTCTCTCCCAATGAGTTTCTTGATTATTGAGGCGTTGGAAATATAAATACCTCTGTCTGCCTGTGAGCCACTCAGCCCAACTTCTTCTTCTTCTTCTTCTCCTCTCTGTGGGATCATTGTTTCCTCTTAGCTCAATACACATGGATCACTGAGTTATTCAGGGAATATAGGCCAAGTTATTCTGATATCCTCCCCCTCGAGAGCGTTAAGGGGACATTCCAGCGGCTCAAGTGGAGCAACAGTAAAAAGGAGTTTCTCTTGCTTCAGTGGATACAGGTCACCGAAGGCAAAGGCCTTCAACACAGTGACCGGCTGCAGGCTCTTTGTCTGGCACTGAGTCTTAAAGTGATATTTCACATTGGTGCAGTTTAATACTTCGGCCAGTAGGTCTCCTGAACTGAATTTCCCCCGCAGGTGTACATGTTTTTACAAAACTGGAGGTGGTTTTCCTCGGACAATAAAAATGCAGAAAAACAAGCAATTATTCTACACGTCTACCATAGATACAAAGTCCTGACAATAAAAGTATTTCACAATAGGTATTCAATCTGGAACTCATTAACTGCTCCATGTGTATATTCCTTATGTACAATGTTTTCACTGTCTAAAATTTACATTTTTAAATTATTTTGTACACTTTTTTGTTTTTGCAAGAACGGTATGTTTTAAAGATGTAAAAATATATTGAATAACAATATTTTTAAAAAAGTCTTGTGATTCTCGTGATTATCGCTGTCAGTCATCTGAGACAACACGGGCTGTTAACATAAAGAAGTCAACATCTGGAGGAGGTGGGTTGAATGGATGAATCAAACTAACACAGGACCTTCATGACCTTCACGTCCCATGTGAAACCACATCGTTAGGCACATAACATTATGTGCGTCGCGTGACTTTCGTGTTGTCAGTAGCTTCAGTGATATGTGACTTTTGTCATGTGACTTTTGTAACATAGTTTTTGTAACCCCAAACATGGTGTTATCCTAAACCTACCCAAGTAATTTTTATGCCTACACCTTCCAAAACTGCAACCGTTTCACAGTTAATAACGTGCTAAAAGGTTTTCTGGCTTTATCTGATACAGCTGCTAAAAGGTACGTTGTGCTTCCGTATCAGACACAGAGGGGCAGTGACAAATCATCGGTATGTGTTGAGTTGGGATGAGAATGTGTTTTTTGTTTCAATTTAAAACTGAAACTGTGACATCCCCTATTAGTGAACATTTCATGGTGAAAGGTATTTTTCAGAACCTTTTTAACAAATTATGCTTTAAAAAAGTGACAGGGACAAAATCAGGCAAAAAACAGTAGTGGTTGTTGACATGTCACCAGTGCCCCCAGTGTAAAGGCCACCTTATGGATGTTAGTCCAATAGGAATTCTCTTTAATTGATTTTGGTCTCCATCATCAGCTGAGGGAAATATTTGGCTCTTTAGCTGCTAAATGCTCCGCTATGTTCAACAGTTAGTCGCTAATTCTGTCTGTCTGCCATTTAGTCCTCCTAGTCATCATGTAATCCCTGTAGGATTATCACTATGAGTGACACCTTTCACTTTACACCGAGTCATTTAATCCAGTGTCCATCCAAAAATATTGATTAGAGCAGCTTTAAATTCCAACAGGAGCTCCCCATAACCAGCTGTCCAGTGCATTCACAAATACTGGACGGAAAAATTTCATTCATGACACCCCAGTATGTACACTGCTGCACTCCAAGTGACTCAAACATAAAACACACACACACTCCACTCGGTGTTTGTACTTTGCCATATACGGGCAGCCTGAGGCCGGCATGAGGTCATACCTCTGAGTTTGTACAGCTCTCCATTGACAGAGTTTACAATGAACATGTGCGGAGCCTCGTCGCTCGGGGTTACCGAGGCACCGATCAGGGGCAGGGACCCGCGGGGCTTCTGGCTCTTCCCCTGCTCGTTGACAAAGTAGTGCAGCTGTCCCAACTCTGGGTCCAACACAAAGTACCTGCATGTGAGGAAAACAAACAGAGAGAGAGAGAGAGAGGAAGTTAAGAAAGTAATGGGCCAGGGAGAAGGGAAATAGGAGAAGCGCCATTAACGTTATCATCATTTTGTTTTATGCGCTCATTATAGCAGCTTGTTTACTGGAAAAACTTTTTTTTTATATTCCTATTGCACAAAGTTCTCAGGATGTGGGAGAGAGTAAGAGAACGAGGAGGAGGAGGACGAGGAGGAGGATGGCTATGAATGAGAGTGAGATGAGGCAAAAGAGAGCTGCCATAAAAAAACACACAACACCCTTTAATTTCTCACCTCCCATGCAACAACGCCTGCAGGACACTGTTTATCACAGAGCTCTTCATGCAACATTAGTTAAGAATACCCCTCCACACACATTAGAGGGATAGTTTGTGTTATTTGATGTGGGGTTATGCAGTCAGTGTTATTACCTACAGTAGAAGCTGGTCACACCCCCAGTTAGGAGAAGCAGAGAGGAGCACCAGCATGGGAACTTAACAATGTTTTGCTACAAACAGAGCCAGTTGCTAAAGGGATTTTAGTTCCACCTAAAAAAATAATAATATTAGTTTAAAGTTATACTGTATTTAGAATGTTTTCATCACTTTAGTTTGCCGTCAGACAGCCTTTTCTGACTGGATGTGCATTACATCTGCTGACACAGAACTTTTCACCACTTAACTCTAGTTTAGCTTCACCCTCATGTAATCTAACTAATACCAATAATAATAATTATAATAAGGAAAAAAGAGCGCTGGTATCTGTGTAGTATCTGTGTCTGCAGATATCAAATTCAGGAATCAGAATTAGATCAGAACTGGAAAAAAGAAGATCAGTGCATCTCTATTAGTTTGTTTGTGTTTTTGTGTGACTTTGGTGAATCTGAACTATCCTTTTAAAACAACGAAGTCACACGAAAACATAAACAAACTAACAGATCAAGGCTCTGTGAGGTAAAATTACTGATTTTGTCTATGGAGTTTGGTTGGTTTGAAGAGAGCAATATTTGGCTTATATAACAACTTTTTGATGTCAAAAAATGCTGTCTGATGGCAAAGTGGTAAAAATATTCTTACAGGATCAGAGTGTCGGGTTTAGCGGCATCCAGTAGTGAGCTTGTAGATTGCGAGCACCTCGCCTCACTCTCCCTTGCTGCTGACCTTGTCCAGCTGTGCATTGCTTAGCTTCTGTTCTGGTCCCCTCTGCCTCTATAAACTGGGAGTATGTTGATTGATATCTATTGTAGGTAATACAATGAATAAGTACATCATACAATCCCACTTCAAATAATCCAAACTATCCCTTTAAGGTTTGCTTTCGCCAACATCGAGCCAGCAGCTCAATTCCGAATTACACAAGGTGGCAATTATTGTGGTCATCCTAAGCAGAACCCGCAGCTCGAGGCGTGAAAATTAAACCCCACATTTCCTCCTTTGTGATTAATGAATCACATTCAATCAGCGCGTAATTGAATCTCTTCCTCGCTCATCACTGGCTGGAAGACTCAGACACATAACCTAAGACACAGAGAGGCAGACAGAATGGATTGTTTATGAGATTCAAGAAACCGTCCCGTCTGCTTCACTTAACACTTTGTTCTGCAGACGCAGGTCAGAGTGGCACCGGGTGGCTTTGGCAGACCTTTCCACGTTTGTGGACAGCGACATGAGGTAACAGCAGTTGTCTTTGTCCTGTCTTCTGGTTTAAGCACGGCTCGTATCGCCCTCTTTTCCCCGAGATTCACCATGGTCGTAATCAATGTTCTCTCTTTAGATCCACGAGTACAGAAGCTGCAGTATTGAT
>JAJHUR010111007.1:0-10041 GCA_027495735.1 Lutjanus campechanus | reverse complement strand
ATCTAATATTATCTGTGGGGAAAAAAATGCTGTCGTTTGAAAAGTTTGTGCGTATCCACAAGGTGGATGGAAAACCGATTCTCACCGCTTAGCTGTACATTGCAAATGGCTACTCGCTTGTTCTGGGTAGAGACTCCTGTGTCAAACGTCACTGGTGTAGACACTTGTCACTCAAACATGTCTGACCAATGGGGAAGCATCCGCCCACTGCGTGATATTTGTGTCAAAATGATTCAATCAAAAAAAACGACTTCAAAACTTTTTGCACTTCAATCAAAGAAAAAAAGTGTTCAAATGTAATTTTTTTTTTTTGACTCAATTTTTTTTTGCATTTGAAACCTTTTTTTCTTCGATTGAAAAGGGTTTTTTTAATTGATTTTTTTTTTTGATTGAAGTGATATTTTTTGGGATTGAATAATAAAGACACAAATGTATACCCATATTATGGCCCAAATACAAAAAGGATGACTTCAATCAAAAAAAATATTTTCAATCAAATAATAACTCACTTCAATCAAAAAAACATTTTCAATCAAAGAAAAAAAGTGTTCAAATGCAATTTTTTGGGTCTCAAATATTTTTTTGCATTCAAACACTTTTTTTCTTTGATTGAAAATGTTTTTTTTGATTGAAGTTAAGTTTTTTTTTATTGAAAATGTTTTTTTTGATTGAAGTTAAGTTTTTTTTTGATTGAATAATAAAGACACAAATCTATCTCCATAGAAGCTCACCTGGCTCTCCTATCTTTTCCCTGAATGAATTACAGTTCTTCTCATCATAAAATTGTTTATGTTTAAAAAGTAATAACGGGCTAATACATATAATCAATTTAAGACCTCACCTGAGCTTCCTCAGTCTCTCCACCTTTCACTGCTTCACCTGCCTCACTACTCGGCTACTATGATTCTCCTGATAAGACATTATTGCACATAATATCTAATATGTCATACATGCTGAAATGAGATGACAAAACATTTTGGCTAATGTTGACGTTACTTGGGAACACTTACAATGTTAGCAGTTAAATAATGGACGAGTGACCATCCCAGGATTAAGATGATCTAACTCAAAAGATATGGTTTCTAAATGTGAATGTAAACTAGCAACAAGACGTTATAAACAAGCCATATTCATGGCAACGTTCACAACAGACCTCTTTAACTCGTCCAAAAGAGTTTCTGTCATCAGACCGTCTGTCGTGAGAGACCAAACTGAGCCGGTGAGGGACGAGCGGGCGAGCCAGTGACATGACGCTGCGTTGCGCTTTCAAAATAAAAGCACGTGAGTTAAAGATTTAAAAATTAAATATTTTTCTCCTCCGCGGTATAATTTTTGGGGCCCCTATTGGATCGCGGGGCCCTACGCACTGTGCGTGTTCTGCGTGTAGGCAGGGACGGCCCTGAGTAGGTGTGCAAATGATGCAAGCATTAACAACATTCAATAGTACTGGTGGCACTGAGATGATGAGGGGGCCCAAATCAAATTCTGCTTAGGGACCCATAAATGCCTGGGCCGACCCTAGCCACAATTTTGACATAAATTAACCCCTTCAGTGACATGCACAAAGTCCACATACAAACACATTAAATTCATTTATGAATTGGATACTCTACTGCTCAGGTATATCCTACTGTAGAAAGTAGTTCCTACATAAAACTGCTCACAACAAGGTCTGTGGATTTCTGGAAAAGTGATGGTGCTGATGAATTTTTCAAATGTATTTTTTTGCGCACCACAAGCTGAGTCACATTTAGTTCCATTATACTGCAGAGAATACATCTGTCCGTTTAAAGTGATGTTTTTATGTTTAGGAAGAATAGCCCATTTGGGCTAAAAGAGAGTCTAACAAAAAATCAAAACAAATCAAATGACATAATCTGTTATTTAAGATGTTCAAGCAAGTTTTATTTGTAGCAGACAAAAATGGATACTGTTTATCAAGGTTGGAGAGATCTAGCCAGGCAACCACTGAGTTACTGATGCTCAAAAACAAGTGTTACTACCATCCCTTGTCTCCCACACTAATTATTTTAGATTGAGTGAGTACAAGTGATTGACACTGTCTGGTACTTCAGGTGGTCCTGTGCACCTGTCAACAAAACCTTGTGGAAGAATAGTAATGAAAGTTCAACATACATAAGTATCTTAGATTCAAATTAATTTAATGCTACAGTGCGATGGCAAAAGAATACACATTGCAAAGCGTTTCATTTGAATATATACTTGAATAAGCATAACCAATAGTCCAGTGAAGCTATTTAGAGGACAAATATTTGAAAAATCTATTCAAGCAGCTGGAACGGAGTAATGGTGGAATGTCTCTGCCTACCTCTGCAAATGATGCATTTCAGTGTTTATGCGTATTCAGCTGGGTGATTTAACAGGAGCAGCCTTTGTTACAGGGCAATAGATGGTGGCCTCTCTGCCTTTCTCCATCTCTCACACACAATCCCTGCCCTCACACACAAGCACACACACATATTCACAAACACGCTTTACTAGCTAGTTGTCCTTGATGTGTCTCATAAAGACAGGCTGAGGAGGCCAGGATAGTTTCAGGCAGTAAAAGCAGCCTGTGAAATCACATCGCATGTGAAGTCACAACAGATGGCTACTACTGCCACGTCCTCACTGAATATGACACTGGAAAGACACCATGAACGTGAGCAGCACACTCTGCAGCAACGCCTCCCTGAATGAGGACATGGAATCTTGTTAAAGACAAGGTTGCATATTGAAAGCTATACTCAACAGCTGCTTATTGTGCTGTAAAGTGAGGAATTAGAATAACATTGAATACATGAAAAGGATGAAAAATGACTAGACCCAGTAGGGGGCAGAATTACTCCAGAAAAAGAGGATGAGGAAAGAGAGAAGGATGGGTGGAAAAAAATGCACCTGGCCACATTATAAGGTGTTTTTGAGCAAAGGCAGGAGTGTCACACGGTATGCTGCTACACACTATCATGATTTGAGGACATATAGATGCTATAGATGCAGCTTGTGCAGCTTTTATCTCCATGGTAACCTTATAAGTTTTCTTCAGACATTCATAAAGCAACTAAAACCTGCATTTCTCCGGGTGAATAGGTAGGGAGAGGAGGGAAAGGGGCGGGGGCTGTCTGTATTGTTCAATGAATCACCGGCATAATTGCTATTCGGGAAGGTTACGGCAAAAAGGAAAAAAGAAAAATGCAAGATGAAGAAGACAAGGGATGGCTGAAATGACACAACAAAATCCACTTCACTTAATTATCTTAAGTGAATTAGCCCAGTCATCGCTGTTCTGTAGCTGAATATGCATCGGGCAAATACTGGTTGTGGAGACGATGAAAGCACCTTAATGGCCCTGTCTGTTTTCAAGTGCCAGAGCCTTTCAACAGTCTCTACATGGCCACAGACGGAGAGCAGCACTTAAACTCTTCGACTGAAAAGGCATGCTGGGCAGAAATTTTAAGACAAAATAAAGAAACCTTGATTCTCTACCTTCTCTATACCAATCTGACTAATTAATATCTTCAGATTTTATGGTCACACTTAATTTTACAGTACACTAATAAGATGCAACAAGCTGTATTTTAAAACAAATCAGACAAAACTAGAAATTGTATGTTCTTTATTAGAAGTATTATACCCTTTATTAAACCCTTATTAGATTTTAATAACTGTATTAGGGGCATATTACAACAGAAGTGTACTGTAAACTAAAGTGTATTAATTCCCACTGTTTATTAGAGGGTAAGTAGGGGCACATTACAACATAACTGTAATATAAATTAAAGTGAAATGCCGCTACTTGATACACACGTTCTTTTGGTCACATACAATTAAACAGAAGTCAGCAACCTTATGATCAAAAGAGCCACTTTTGGTCAGGAAAGAAAAAAATAAATCTCTCCGGAGCCACAACTATTAAATTCTCTATTTTCCTAAAAGACCTTTATTCTACTGGATTTGGCATCCATAGCTACTCAAGGGAGACAAAAGACTAGCCGCTGCCAAAATTTTGCGGATGTGACGTACATTTTAGTTGACGAAATATATAAACATTTTTTAATTTTTTTTATTTGGGGTATTAGGTGCACATTTCTACAATTAGAAAATGTAAGCATCCATTTGGACCAAAACAAGTATTAAATAATAAGAAATAAGAACTGTTATTCAATTCCATTAATTTTTTTTGACAAAGTCACCGGGAGCCACTGGAGAGGGACAAAAAAGTCGCAAGTTGCAGATCCCTGGCCTACAGCATTGCAATAAGTCTGTAGAGTCACCCAATGACAAAATAAACAATAAACTTTAGTACAGTTTAGAACAGTACAGTTGTGTTGTAATGTGTTCCTCTAATAAAGTCTAATAAAGGTGGTAACAGTGGGAAATAATACGCTTTAGTTTACAGTAGTGTTCTGTTCAGCACTCTTTAAGGTACATTTGAAAATTAGCAATCACAACTGTATTTTTCTAAAGGAGGCAGTTGCCTTCTGATTTTGCTGGCTCTTTCATACATATGCACACACATTGGTAGTCAAAATCCATTCCTCTACTCCTGATGAGCTTACACAGTCCTCGCATGTCAATCAAAAAACAGAGAGAGAAAAACAAAATCAAAGCAAAGACAGAAACAAAAACAGTGGATTCATCTCTGTACTTGGTATATCTTCCAGTTTCCTCCTTCCAAGGACTGAGCAAAGTCTAAATAATATAAAGGTGAAAGAAATGATCTAAAAATTGGGGCAAGTGTAAGAGAGAGGTTAAGAATGGAGAGAAATGATGCTGGACTTTGCCATTTTGGCATGAAAAGTAAAGAAAACTAACTGTAATGGATGAGATCGGGCTCACCTCCTGAAAAGGTTTAGGGGAAAAGGTGTTGTTCTTTCAGAGGTGAAAGTGTAAGGTTGACTGTGAGAACTTTTGGGGATAAATGAGAGAAGCAGAGGGACTTTGCGGGCCTCCGTCTCTGCTACAAGACCTCATTTACCCATTATTACCTGCATTTGATTACTACCTCTCTTATCCTGTTTCCCTGTCCTCCTCTCAGCTCAGTAACTCCTGGGGAGCTTAAAGCAAGGTAGAGGGAGAAGCAGAGAAAATATAAAGGTAAAAAATAAAATGAAAAGTAATTCTGCTCTGAGCACTACAGCTGCTATTTCCTGTGAAATAACTTCATAGATACTACTTGCCTGCCTAAATCTTTGTACTTAAAGGTGTAGTTTGGAGTTTTTGAAGTGTTGTTACAGTAGATGGCAGTTGGCACACTCCCAGTTGGAGAAGCAGCAGGAGTATCAGTGCAGGAAGCTAAGCAATGGTCAGGGTGAGCAGCAAAACATATTTTAGCCACCTCAAAGACAATCAATATCAGTTTAATTTAAGAATATTTTCACTGATTTACCTTGTGTCTTTTCTTTCAGGAAAACACAGTTACATAAGCCAAATATTACTCTTTCCAAACCAAACAAACTCCATAGGTAAAACCAGTCATTTGTTTGTGTTATTGTGTAACTTTGGTGCATCCAAACTAACCCATTAAAACACCAAATTCACACACTAGCACAAACAAATATAATACTCGATTCTTAGATGCATTGCAATAAAAGATTCTGAATCAACTGTGACATGGAATTATTTCATCCCTGGAGTCATACGCAGGTAAGATGATTACTAGCAGTGTATTTTGCATCATTGTGGACAAAAGAAAATACTTTTCATCATTTTTCTGCCAACTGAAATGAATTACAGACAGCCTTTAACATTAGTTTTAGCCATTTCTGTCTCATGAGTGGCTGACAAAGTGAACAGAAAGTACAAAATGGCAGAATAACACCGTTAGATGACACATGGTGTTAAGCTAACAGCAGCAGTGCAGATATCACATTTAACTGGAGAGAGAAAATCTATTTTAAGCGACTTCTGCTAACAGAAACATGTTCCACGTGTTGATAATCCTCATATATCCTGTTTGGGTGCTGACAAAAAGTAAACAAGTTGATGCTGCCGCAGCTGCAGGAGGAGAACAGGTTGAACAGTGCTTCACTTCCAACACTTGTGCAGAACAGTTGTCCTGCTGTGATAAATCACGTTCAGTTTGTGCTGTTGCATCTCTGTCTAAAATGACCATACTTAAGATGATTATGGCAAGTCTTACTCTCTGCAGCTTGTTCTCCTGGTGAATACATGCTCTAACTGGGCATAGCAGTTCATAGTGAGGTGTTGACGCATGATATGCAAATCAACATATTTTCGTAATCGATTACATTACGTTGACGAATTGCCCCAGCCCTAATCACCCGTAACAAACGAAAGTGGCTGAGTGACACACACCACAGCATTTAACAACTTTGACCAACTCTGTGGTGAAGAAAATAACTCTCTGCTCAGTCTGCTTCACCACAAAAACTCTGTACCTGCTCTGCATGTTGGACAGCAAGGTCTTTCCTCGGAGCTCACAGTGCTGCAAAGAGGCTGCTCTCCACTGATGGAGACATAACATGAATAACACCACACGCAGTGAAACACTCCGCCTCCCCCTACTTTTTTCATTGTCCTGCAGGCAGGGGACTGTAGGATTCTTTCAAACATATTAATTCATTCATTAATGCAGTTAACTTTTTTTTTTTTTTAAATGAAAAGGCTGCAGACCATTTAATTGCCAGTTATGACTCATATTGTATTGCAGGGAAACTGGAGCAAGAGACTGAAAATTGTGTCCCCTTTTCTATTAATTCAGTTGAAAATAGATTCTGAATCAAACCAGACAAAAAGATCCCCCCACTTCACTCACAAATGTAACGTGCACTATGTTTACTTTTAAACGTGGCTACTTCTTGAGTTTTGGTGAGGATGGCTGAAAGTGAGCAGCTGCAGATAAATACAATCCAACCTGCTGCTTCTCCAAACTGGGGGCAAGCAGACTGTCAGTAAAACACTAACTATGGCTAAGAACCTGTTACAGCCCCATTTCAAAAACTATCCTGTTGATGAAAAGTCTATAGGAGACAGAGGCTATTAAAAATGTGATTCACTTATTAAGTTGCAATCAGCCATTGGTTAAGTGCATTTGTGGCTCAAGAGTGACAGCAGGGAGATTGGGACAAGAACACACGGAATAGAAGACCTGGAATAGTATGCTACGCTTGCTTGAATGAAATGTTTGTAAACCAAATTCACATTTTCTGTCTTTCATTATTACTTTCAAGGTCTCTTACACAATACCACCACAACTCTCTCTATTGTTTGCCTCCCTTCCCCTAACTTTATGTGTCTAGTTCTGCAGCACGTGTGTATGCAGACATGGAATTACTGTGAAATACTCCACTTTATCTTTGTTACCTATGCGCGCCATCACAGTGATACACTGTAGCAGGGAGGTGAGCCTTTCAAACCTGAAGCCATCAAAACAACATGCTTACAAACACCTGTGCGGGTTTTACAAGAGGAAGCACGACTGCCGACAAAGAAGGAAAACACATTACCTTTACACTTTGTCAGTAAGAATCCACCCTGCTAAAGTGTCCTTGAGCTAAACATTACAGTATATCCCCACAACCCCCAAAGTCTCACTTTATTGTGGCCGATCCAGAGTGGCATCTACCCTGTAGAGGGACAAAGGTATTAGCTGGTAAACAATACAAGAATTATAATTGTAAAACAGTGATAGGAGAAATTTTTGCTTATGCAGTAGCTTGTCTGCCTTGATACTTTCTCTTAGTGGAAAGCCGCATTGTGACCATTTTAGGAAGACGAGCATCATTAGATGTTGGAGTTTAGTACATCAATGAAGATTGTAAAAGCAACCAAAGATGTTTTACTGCCTTTTGGGATACAGATCCCAAAGTCTACATGCTTTTTTTCCAAACTCAGACTTGCTGTGGATCTTTTTATGCAGTTTGTGCATTTTAAGGTGATTAGCTTGGGAGGCATTTTGGCTTTAATTGTGCAATCTTAATAGCTGTGTGCCTCAAAAATACACTGACCTAATGTGTCAACAAACAGATTACCTTTTTTTTGATGAAGCAAAGTAGTGGCAGGGTTGTTTCTTTGAAATGGGAAGCAAAAAAAAGTACAAGGCTGTGTTCACACTGGCTTGACCATTACGTGTATGCTTGCTTCAAAGTTTGCTTCAAAGAAATTGCACAGCCCCCTACAGTCTGTGCAATTTCTTCAGACTTTTAAATTTATTGCAAGGCACTCTGTGCAACATGGCTCTAATAAACCTAGGTGCAAAATGAAGTGTGATAGACTGTACAATGATCACACCTACTAAATCATGGACTACGATGCAAGTCGATGTACAAGAAAATGTCATCCATCTTCACTGCTATAGTGGCAAACAGTGAAACTGAGCAGGAGCTGAGCCCTTGCAATAGTTACATTTATGCGAATAGAAAGACATTCAAACAAGAGGAGGAGAATGTGGACCTAATTGTAGCAGGAACAGAGGCCAATGTGGGACGCCAATTTTGCACAGAGTTTGATGTAATGTTAAGTATGAGCAGTATGCTAAGTATGCTCAAAAAGCATACATTAACTTACATTTCTGCATTCCAGTTTGTTGGTGAGAAGACAAAGGTTGTAGCAGCAGTCACACTGACAATGTAGGACCACCATTTTGAAGCCATGACCAAAGATATCACCATGTTTTTTTTCACCCGGGTCATCTTTCAATCTGAGACAGCCCAAAATCGCACAGTGTATACCCAGCTTCAGATTTACTGAAACCTATTGGCAAAACATGGAAGAAATGGAATATAATATTCATATGTATTTTTTTGTATAATAACCTGAAAATAAAAATAGTTGTGTTCTTGTTACCTTAGAATGAGCTGTTTATAACTATAGAAGGTGCAGGTACTCTAACATGACGGCTGCCATGTTGAACCGCCATGTTTCTATAGTAGCCCCAGTCTGCAAGCTCACCACGAGATGCCACAAGATCCTACACATCGGTCCTTTAAGCTCCCTCAGATGTTAGGGGACATGACTTTGCCTTATTGTCATTGCACACAGAAGTGTAAAATATATTTTACAGTTGTTGTAATAATTTCCAAGCATGTTAAATCAATTTCAGTGATGCTCTCAATTAAGAACCACAGTCTGAATCAACTCTACAAATCTCTAAGTTGGAGAGCACTTCATTGCTTCATCTTGCCTTTATTTCATGCATGGTCTAATCACAATTAACAGTTTTACACCACTTGGTTCTATGTAGATAAAATCACTAGTAGTAATTTTAATGTGACACAGTGAGAAGGCAGTTTAACAAGAGTATTAACTTTAATCGAATACACCCTCTCTGTATAGTAAGGCTGATCACACTACAGTCTCCTGTTCCATCTCTGTGACTCTTGAAAGACGTGAACCCAAGAGACGAACGCATGTGTAAGCGAGTGCGATGGTAGCCTTGCTGCCTTGGGGCAAAGTGTCTTCAAGTTCCTCTTGTTTATAAAACCTTTTTTTTGTGAGAGGAAAATCTTTCAACCAGAGAAGGATATTAGACTGCAGCTACAAGACAAAAACACTGACATGCTTACAAACACACACATACCCCCACACACACAAAGAGGAAGCGAGAGAGAGAGAGAGAGAGAGAGAGAGAGAGAAATGGACCAAAGGCTGACTTCATAGACTTGCTTCTGCCTGTTGGGATTCAATTAAAGAAACTTAAATGATACCGGGATGACTGCTTCATAGCCTAATGGGCTGAGCTTTAAACCTCTCCTCTTCTTCCCTATTATATGTCATTACAGTAATAACACATTGCTTTAAGAGGGGGGATGGGGTGGCACAGAGGAACAACGGAAACAGGCGGGGAAAGGGCAAACATGCTGAAGACGAATGTTGGAGAAGATGATTAACTAGCTCATAAACAAAAACGCTTGAAGTAAGCACTTGATTGTTGGTTGCATCATGAACGACTCAAGCTTCCCGGAGGCAACTGAGGCTGCAATTGTTGCAAAAAATACAGAGAAAAAAGGTGAAATATCACATACACAGCTTTCTCTTGTCTCATCATGTCTTCTCTGTAAAAAAAAAAAAAAAAAAAAA